>JASANE010030660.1:0-36469 GCA_030248225.1 Trileptium ribeirensis | reverse complement strand
TATCTATTACCAGTTCTCGACAGTGTCAGGCACACCGTGTCTTCTGGGAGTTTTATTGACAGTGTTCATAATTATTTGAGCAATGTTCATATGGGCTAGCTACAAATATAGAGAATTTAGAAAAAACTACACAGGACAGTTGACTAATAAACCGAATTAGCTACAGATTGTGTCTGTTATAGTTAATTCGCGCCAAATTGGTAGCTAAGGGTGTGTACGACACTGTCAAGAAAAATGTAGTAGCTAGGGGTGTGTCGTACACCCTCGGCAATTGGTTTACAGTATGGGTGTCACCATGACTGTCTATATGGTAGGGTCGCGACTGCAGGGGGTCAAAAGTTCCAAACAGCGGGGACATTATAACGTGAACGCAGCATTAAACATTACTGAATAGAATACATAGAAAATTTAGCTTACATACGTATACGTAGCTTAGTGTTTTATATTGTGTAACACACGGAGTTGTTGTACGGTTAAAATGTATATATTTATTATGTATTATCGTTCAGTCAAATATTTAATACACTACCGTTCTGTGGAATTGTGGTGAAAAACTTTAATCTGACGCACCTTCCGCTTGTGATTCGGTTCTATCGTCGTTCGTTGCTTTTACTTCGCTTAATTATGTAGCATCTCCTGAAAATTATAGAAAATCTGTAAGTGAAGCCATTCTACCCGTTTAATTTATATATAAAATAGTTTAGGTCTGTAGAATTAAGGACGTGACCTTGTATCGAATATTTGGCTACAAACCCGACTTAAATGGCAAAAATTGCCCTAACCTGTATGGCTTTAAGTAACTACGAAGTACGCACTTTATGACGATTTCAGAGCTGAAATTCATACATTCGTGGAAGGGCCTTACTTATTTATGTAGTCAGAAAGCCAGCCATTGCAATAAAATAAGCGGTTGCGCTTTAAATGTTCGTAAGCCTGCGACGCGCGGAACTGAAAGGAACAACGAACTTCAGGTTACCTGACACATCTGAAAACCTTAAGGGTATTGTTTGTATTTTGAGAATAATAGGTTAAAGCAAATTGTTGCCGTCTATGTTGCCACCAACTACGTGACAAAATGCGTCAAGAGTACTTCAATTTTGTTTTCTTTTCAGTCCAGCGTGGATCTGTCGCGCAAAGCGTTTTTTACATGTTGCAATGAAATATAAATGATCATTTTTTACCAAACACTTTGTAAATTTTTAATGTTAAACCACTAATGTCGGGGCAACATTGGAAAAGTATCTAGCTACCTTCCGAATACTAGGTATAATACATATGAAATTTTTGGCAGACAAACTATTCAGTGTTTTTTACCTTTTGCATATAACGTATTACAGATGCTAGTCTGAAACTCAACGTGACGCATTATATTCCTTACATTATTCCAAAGGAGGGTATCGAGGTATTCGGGAAGAAAAAGAAAAAGAAAGGTTCGTACTTACTTTTCCTTTTTTAAAGTATGCAAAACAGAGTTGCGGGTAATGTATTAATCCGGTATTTATCTAGCTTGTCTTTGGGTAAGGATAGACAAATATATAGTTCTAACAGGTGATTAGCTGTATTGATATTAAATCAGAGTCGCAACAAATTCTTTAACCTCGACGAAGGCAGCACTGACGGGTTCATGTAGTAGTTGCATAAAAACGACTAAGCAACGTTCTGCTCGAAGTTTGATTATATCAGTATAACATTTCGCCAGTAATTCACTTGAGAACCAACTATTGGTGGTGTTTTTCTTATCGCTTCAACCCAACGTTAAACACGCCTCTGTTGAAGCTTCATAATCTTACATTTCAGGAATCAGGCGACATGCACCGTGTTGCAAAACATATAAATTTAACCAGTAACAGTAAATAAGATTTAAGGTATATGTGCAACTACGTATGGGCCTTAGCGTAACAGGACCCACAGGAGAGTTGGGAAAGGGGTCCCACGGTGCAGAATCTTGGCTGTCTATCGAATCGCCCGCCAGCTATAGCCCGCGCGAAGACAGAGAAACCACCGCATATGCCAGGTCCTGCTGTCATCACACAGTTAAAAGGAAAAACGCAAAGATTTCATTATTTTGGTTTTTGAAGCGTTGAAATTGGCAGTTCGATGATAGTCCATGAAACAATTTCGTTTTTCATTCAGAGACAGGTAAATGCCACATTTTATACAGTACCAATTACACATTTAGTATTTATCACTGAATAGCGCACAGTGTGCAACGATTGCGCTTAGACTTATTCTTCGGGAAATGATCGGATCGATCAAAACGAATTTCAACATTTGGTCGCCCTTGAGTAGCAGTCCACTTCCAATCGTAAGACTAATGATCAGCGTTGTAAGAAATCGATGCGACCGACGAACAGCTTGACGTTCCATTCGGTCGCATACGCTTGCGAAACCCCTCAGCGCTAACGGTTTTGCCTGTCTGCAACAATGTACCAGCAACATCAGCTGTAGACTGAAGTAGACATTGCGAATCGTTACGCGGAACTGCACCATACATCTATTTCACATGGCGGCGGTAAGGAACAATGCATTGCAGACAGATAATTGAAATAGATATAGAAATAACCGGAAGTAAAATTTTTTGCCCTTTCGCTGCAGCTTGTACAGCACCATTAGCATATCAAACAAGTGAACTCCACCCATATGTATATTTTACTGTCGAACGATATCACATCACGTAATGTTCACATACTTCTTGTCAGAACGATCCAACCGCCTTATCTCACCAACAGTTTCGGCACAAATGAAAGACGAAGTAAAAAGAACGGACCTGTTGTCGTACCATTTCAGGCAAATAATGTTATTGTTGGTATCTGTCTTAAAGCTGCCCCGGCCTTCTTGTTTTAGCTCTTTTTCAGATTTCAGAGGATACTTACTCACTTGTTCAGCAACTTCGAATCTTCCTTAAAGACCAAATTTTATACCCAGCTTTTAGTATTTTCACAACAGCTACACTCGAAAACCAATTATCAAAAAAGACTGAGATTTTGACCTTTTTTAATGTATCGCAGAGGACTAAAACAAATTCACCAGATACACGAACTTCAGTATTTTGACAATTAATAGTTCCCTTTCCCGTAAAAAAATAAAACCGTAGCAAAGTTTGCCGGACCCGTTTCGGGAAAACACCTTAAAGCCTTACTAGGCTTATTCGGATTATATTGTTTCAATCCGTTAGGACCTTTGAAAGGAATGACCTGGTCTTCAATGGCTTGCATTCTTCGGGCTCCACAGATACATAGAATTTCCGTATAATGCCATAAAGTGGTCGAATTTTGAATAACCTATCACGATTCGGATCCGATGGAAAGGTCCGCATTATGGTTAAAATGAAGGAACTGATTCACCTTGTCAAAGCATAAAGGACTAGGAAACAGGAGCCTGCGATATTTCTGGTGCCCAGTACACATGGCGCTCATATGAAGCAGAACGCTTAAGAAACGCTCTATTTAGGCCGGACAAGTATTGGCAGAAGCTCCTAAAATGGATTAAGTAAAAGACACAGCGTTTATGTACAGTGCATTCATATACCAGTAAGTCACAACTTTTGCTAGACATTGTCAAAATTTTTTATTTACACAAATTACATTTTCTGGCGACTGCCACCGTCTATGCTAGTAAAAAATTGCTACCGTCTATGCCACCACAGTGCTCTATGTCCAACATATAATGCATAGACACCGACAAGAGAACACGTATAAGAATTGTTATTAGATATATCATCAGAAACTACATAAAAACAAAATGTACCAATAATTCAGGTAACATTATGTGGATAAAAATGAATCACTTAGAGTTGTTTGGGATACAGCAAGACTCAGGCTTAGTAATTTTCCTAGGTTTATAACACTTGAGTTATGCCGGTTACATCACTTCAATTATGTTCAATACAACTGAATTTTTCATGTTTGTTCGACAGAATAACGATTAGATTCTTCAGCAATAAGAGTAACTGCTTAGTACGGCCAAAGCATTTTGAATTATGCATAAAGGGTTAGTTCGCTTCGCGGCAGCTTCGAAAATTACATCGTAAAATCAACACTTACATGATCCACTGGCATATCGCACTATTACATCTGTTTTATTAGCTGTAGGAATGTTTTGTTCATCTTCTGAGTAAATCTCTTCCTCAGACTTCAATCCAGGGTCGTGGTAATTATTGTCATCACCACTATCCAGCTCATCAACATTGGAAATGTTACCATCAGGAATAATGAATTTATTCAACGCCATTTTAAACACACGTATATATACTCTAAAATAGTGTAGCAGTATTTATAGAATAAAATTTGACGATTTCGGGTGCTAAATTACACAGAGTATTCTTAAAGCTACAATCTTCAAGACATTCCCGCGTTGCATGTTGTTACATTTTCGCAACAAGTACTAACACCTTGTCCACAATAAACAAAATTTTGCAAATGAACACAGATTGCTGGTCCGTCAATTTACGAAAATTTTTTTACACGGATCCTACAAAGATACAACCCTATATTACCCGGTCACTCTTATCCTTCCAATACTACAGTAACCACACTGAAATACATTGGAGTAACAACTGTACGAGTTTTACGATAGCGATGTAATTTGTTATATTTAAAGATAATGTGTTACAAAAATGTAACAACATGCAGAACGTTCGAATTTTTTATAACTTAAGGTTAAACATATGGTGAAGTTAGATATGTTACATATATGTAACAGCATGCGGGAAAGGGTTAAAATAAGTTTAACAACGAGTCAATCTTTCTGTTGTTAAATTAAAAAATATGTTGGTAAAATAACAAGTTTAACGTCGAAAAATAATATTGCTTTTTGAAGAAGAAGTTTCAAATTATATAAAAAATTACGTTCAAGTTTATACGATCCATCATGAAAAGGTTCTTGTTTCTGTTATGATAATTTTTGGTGACGATAAAATGAAGAAATTAAATGATCACTAAACAGCTTTACGGTTTATTATGTATGCATATAAATGCTAATATATAAATGCTTCATGTATCATACAGATTGTTTCCATATGAATTAATTATATGCAGTCTAGAGCATAGTGTGTGCCAACATAAGTAACTCTACTATACTTTAAACTAAAACTCCTGGTTTATATAATATGTGTGAGAGTGTGTGCAGCTAAACTAAACAGTCTAATTATATATTCAGTATCGTGTTTATAGTTTAAGGTAAGCTAACATAAAAATTCAACTTTTTTACATAACATCCATAATTATAGTTTAAAATAGTTAAATTGATTCGAAAATTTTATTTCAAAGTTATATAACAAACCTGCAAATTTACCTAGGTGTATAAACGTTGCAATATTTTCTTATACGCGTTTGAAATTGTAATTAGCGCACAATATACTGTCACACGTAGCTAACGGTTTTTAATATACCTTTGAGTTTACAAATTAACAATCTTTTGACACCAGACGCGGTTAATTGGTTTTAATCTGTTTTTGAGATGATGATTAACGTTATTTTTCCAGTCAAGCGCCAATAAATGTGTATTTTATGCTATGCATTTTTGTTTTGATAATTAACAGTTTTGTTTAAAGGTCAAAACTTTGAAACTTTTGTTAAACTGTATTAAGAATTTGAAAAAAATATATACTGAAGTAACGATTCATTTTCTTCAATATCTGTTACAACAATCAAGGGATACAAGCTGTAAGTAGCGTAGTTTACGAATAATTTAAGTAAATTGCGTTCTTTTCCAATTTCCTTCCGTGTTGTCGTAAAGCTCTACTTTGTTTTAAGCGTACTCAATCACCTTAAAATCAGCACCCGAAATTTATTAAATTCTGCCACTCTCCTATTTAACTGTTTTCATACAAATTGTGCATCTGTATCGAATACTCATAATGTTTCCTCATTTTAAAAGATTTAATCCATATGTTTTAAGTTTGTGACGGAACTTTTGCCAAATAAATATAAGGGAATGATGGTTATTATACGGGAGTTGTATGTCTCCTTTCCAGAACTATCTTAGATACTCATGAGTCATCCTTTAGGTTACTTAAGCATCGTCAATATTAGAATGTGATGGGATATAGTGTGGTAATCATATTGGCATAAAATGTCACAATGTCGCACGGCGGTAACGCTGGACACTGGTTTGGCCACGTTAAGCTAGTTACCGGGCGCGAACGACCACTGAACGCACGAAATGTGAGTGATTAAATTGACACCTGAGGTAACTGTAATGTAATATCAAAAATAACGGTATAAAAGAGTGTTATTTTTATCTACTCATGTTTCAATGGTAGACACCTTAACGGACTCACATATATATATTTAATATATTACTGTCGTAAACAATAGCGTTTATTTAATATTATGATATAGTATTATATGTATATGATTTTTAAATTCTGTTTATGGGAAAACCAAAAAATCGCCCACCGCGGCACACGACTGTCCCAAAATTGAGTATGCACTATGTGTCAGAAAACAAAGTGTCTCAGTTGATTAAAGAAGTTTGTCCCACTAGTGTAAACAGTTACTATTTACCAAATGTAACAGGTGTCACCTACAAAAAGCTTGGGGTAAATGTTGTAAAGGCACAGGAAACACTATATAATTTGTTGATTACAAATCCCCGATAACCGCAGATTCGAAAATATAATAACTCTATGAGTCATAAGATTTTATTTAATGAAATAACATTTGCGTCCACGCCCAGCTTGTTTATTTTTTTATAGTTTTTACACATTAAGTGCAAAAAGCAATAACCTTGCATGCATCCATACACATGTTGTAGAAAGAAATTTGTAGCTATATTCCAGGAAAATAGGCTATTTCAAACTTATAATTGAAGAGATCTGAACCTTAAACTATTTAAATATATTGTAACCAATTCTGAAATTATATCACTTTGGTTGTTTATAACAATAGTCCAAATACAATAGTAAAATGAAATTTTTTTATAACAATACATTTGTCATATTAAAAAAATTTTCTCGAATACATTAAGCAATTATTGCGTGTTGAGGGCGCAATACAAGTGAAAACAATTCATACAAAAGATATGTTTCAGGTTTGCCTTGTTTTAATGTTATTTTTCTAAACCATTTTTTATTGCTTTTCATCAACAGATAAATATTTATCATAGAAATATGAAAGCGATAAATAAAGTCACTCAGAATGTTATCCACCGAAATCTGGAAACTCAAATTATTTATATTTTGAAAAATTTTTTTACATGCTTCACGGAAGTATGTCTAGAATAGAGACCTAAATGGGCTAGCAGTTAAACCGCCATTCAAGATCAACATTCAGCAAGGACAGAAATAAGGGGTGATGGAACACATAAACCTTTGCGCTAAGACTGAAAATTTTTGGGCCTGTTTGCGTATCTCATACCTAAAAGATGTGAAGGAGAAAATTTGATTTCTGATTTTTATAAATACACAAATAACCTTTGAGGGCTTGAATATTAACTCAAACACTAAATTTCGCCCTCCGGGCGTCAAATGGAATGAAAATTGTGCAGGAGATATGTAAAAATGATCTACCATAGAGTTGCGTCTCCCGTTTACGGCAAGTTATATCCGACACTCACATTCGCCAGCTTGGAACATCTTGGTCAAATATGTCGTCACGATATCGCGTTAACCGTTTGCTGCAGAATTGTTTTTGCAAGAAGTCCTTATTGTTTGTGTATGTATGATGTGGACGAGAGCAAGTATCACAGTATAAAGTGTATAATTTTATATATACAAGGATTTCACATTCTGTTCATAGACGCAATAAGAATGATTTTCACTTTATAAAAACATTCAGTATTTGTCTGAATTATTAATTAACATTTTTATTTGCCCGGATTATTTCAAATATTTACTTTTAACATTTTTTCCAAAAGTATTTCGAAGCAACATTGTATTTGCGACGGTTTAAGGATAAAAAGTGCCAAACGATTTTAAAACTCTTTTATTCATAGTATTTAACATTGGGCCTACGTTGAACAATTATTTTAATATTGTTTTGAATATTTCAAACACCTTTATTAAAATCAAAGACCTTGTAAATACTTTTTGGTTTCATAAAAATTGGAAATGCTCATTTGAATATATATATAATTATCAGTATATTTGTTCTTTTAAACGAAAATTGTACCGATAGCTCGTTTCGAACTGTACATGGCCACTAGGAAACGCTGTTTTCAAACTTGCTTCGCATCGACGGTTATTTGAAAAGATTACAGAAATAGGCAATGCGAAAAATTTTACCCATAATGGGTATCTATTCGATTTAAAAATACCGTCACTGATTCGATTTACATCATAATGTGTGAAAACGAGATAGTATTAGCAACGTTTCATGATGAACGCTTACAGTAGAACGTGACACTCATACACTAGATATATAACAAACGTTTTACAGTGTTAGAAAACGTGAATAAACTTAAAGACGCGCAACACATTCATGTAATTAAAATTTACTGTGAAGCTAATGAATAAATTATAGTTTTTAGACGTTAAATGATATTCAAAATCCGAATTCAAAAATTTTTAACTTAAACGTACATGTAAATCGAACTCAAAGGCTTGTCAAACTGTATGTTATATACTGTCAGCGTATGAAATAGTTTTGAGTTACAAAGCTAATTCATCAGGATATTATGCGGCGTTCACGTTATAATGTCCCCAACGTTTGGAACCTATGTACCCCACACAGTGTCAGACACACTGTTGACAACAGGGTGTCTTAGACACCCCCATGTTTTTAATAATTTTTTTCAAGGGTAGCTAGTTACGCGTATTACCGCTTACCGACAGTGTCAGGCACACCGTGTCTTCTGGCAGTTTTATTGACAGTGTTCGGAATTATTTGAGCAATGTTCATATGGGCTAGATACAAATATGGAGAATTTAGGAAAAACTCCACAGGACAGTTGACTAATAAACCGCATTAGTTACAGACGGTGTCCGTTATAGTTAATTCGCGCCAAATCGGTAGCTAAGGGTGTGTACGACACTGTCTAGAAAAGATGTAGTAGCTAAGGGTGTGTCGTACACCCTCGGCATTTGATATACAGTATGGTTGTCACCCTGACTGTCTATACGGTAGGGTACTACAGGGGGTCAAAAGTTCCAAACAGCGGGGACATTATAACGTGAACGCCGCATTAGTTTTGTCTGATGACCAGCTGTGCTATGCAACTGCACATAGTCTTCCAAACCAATGATAGTTTGTCAAATATGTTCGTTCACCAGGCCTGGCAGTTATACGTCGCACAGCTAACTAGTCGGGATGTCTGTGTCGAGGCTGTAACTGTGTCGCTAGATTATTAATATTAAAACAAATACAAGAGGCATAAAAATAGTCAAGTAAAGCAACTATCGGAATTTTTCTAGTTTCATGTACCCTTTAATAGTCCTTGAAGTCGATAAGTTTGGTAAGACGATGAGAAGTGAAAATTTATTAAGGGCAAGTTAACAGTAATTTTCAGCACATTTCAAAGCGATAGTGCTATATTCCTTCATTTATTTTACTGATGAGTGCATGTTACGCCTATGTTCGCGCCTTACTCGAACATTCTAGCTACGTCGGGTCGCCTGGATATCTAAAGGATATAGATAGTATAGAAGCCGTGCAGCGTTACATTACCAGCAGAGTTGTATTTCATTAAAAACATGATCCAATCAATTATCAAGTACGTCTGAAAAGTCTCAGTCTTGGGTCTTCAGAATTAATACGTCTGATAGTAAACTTTCGCCTGATTGTCAAGATTACACGGCTAAATAGATATGTTAGAGGAAGAAATGTTTGAAATCTGTAGTGAAGCTCGAACAATAGGAAATTACACTGTGCACATTTGTGCTATGGTGGGCAGAGTAATCGTTCATCAGCGTGCAGCTAGAAATGCCATGTGCTACAGTGTACACCTCGTGCATGCGTCTTGATGTGAAAGGCCAATAATAGCGTTATTTTTTATATATTACAGCTATCCCAAACGTAGATCCACTATGTTTAGCGTTCTTCGTGCTTAGCAGCTAGCTTAACTCGGCCAGCACCCGCGTCCCGCATCATTGTCGGAAGCATTGCGGCATTTGCATATAAATACAGGTTCTGTAAGACATCCCACCACATTTTGATAACGACATTGTTGCGGTAGCCGAAAGGATGTCTGGCAGCTGGCAATTATCGTCAAATTTATGGTTGGATTCAAGAAAACATTCTGGCGGACCTAAGATTAGCTCTAGAAAGTTGATATACAACTCCCGTTTAAGTACCGTTATTCTTTCATAGCTACGTGAAAAATATTACTCAAAATAACTGCAAAGACGTGTACCGAATTCAACAAAACGAGAAAACAGTTGCAGCATATGATCTAAATGGACAATTTGCACGAAAGCAGTTAAATGGGAGAGTAGGAGAATTTGGTAAATTTCGGAGCGTTAATTTTTAAGGTGCCTAAGGAGGTTTATATAGCACAGTTTTTTTACCAGCAAATGACTATATAGCTGCCACTATATTACTGGCATATGACATACTTTACATTATTTTGCAGGATATGACTATGATTCCGATAGTTATTCCAAATCAAGCAAGAAGAAGAAAAAGCATACAGATGTATGTGTTTTTAATTAAAGTCCATTAACTCTTTCATTCCAGACATAAGGCTTTTAGATAAGTAGTATAATAGGAGTAATTTGCCCCAGGATATTGGATCGGTGGATTCGATCTCGAAACGTCAAATATGCATATAAACTAGTACCATTGTATACGTTAACTTTATAATATATATAAATATATATTCACTAGTCTAATGTATAATATTTGATATTGATATTTATAATATATACATCATTGCGCATCGCAATACAAATTTATTCGGAATTCTACAACGTGCAAATCTGTAATAATGCTCCATGTATTTCCGACTTCTACCAAATTTTTAAAAAGCTATAATTTTGAATATTAAGTTTGCTGGATATTAGTTACACTCCATGGTTTAACTATTAGTTGCGTACCCATGCCCGACTAACTTCTTGCAGTTAAAAATACAAATGTAATCGTATTGATCAGCTGATAGCAACCGATGTTTAAAACTTTACCCAAAGGATTTTCTACTACACCCAAACTAATAGTATACATACACATATTTGATCGTACTATAAATATTTTTCATTGTTTACCTTCTTGTCCTTTTGAATTTATATACGGATTAGCACTTAAGGCACTGATAAACATAACTGTAAAAACAGTCAAATGTAGACTACGCGATACTAGGGAAGCTTAGTTCCACTTTAGATTACACATAAACTAACTGCAATGTGAGCACCAAGTGCTATTTTATTTTATGAGCTTAATCCTAAGGCCTTGATGTGTTACACTTATAATGCAGACAGTTTATTTTACACACTACAACAAATTACAAATTCTACACGCATTAAACAAATAAACGGCTGAGCCGTACTCACCTTGAATGCGCAACTTCTGAAACCGATTGAAGCCCTGGTCAATCTACGCAACCGTTGAAATAAACTATATAAACCCGATTTCTCGGAACTCAAACAAAACCTAGTTATCAAATCTCCCTAAGCCGTAAATGTTTAATATAATTGCTGCCAACCGGGTTACCAATTCATAGAACTTTAAAATTCGCTCCTAACCATAACTTTAATATTTGCGTTAGAAAACCGCTTTTATATAATTCTCGGCATCCTAAATCAAAAAATTTTCATAAAAATCCAGCAGAAATACACTTACATTTCTGTAATGTAAGTGTAATAGTTAAGGTAAAATGCCACAACGCCCATTGAATAGCTTGCTGTTTACATTGACAGAAATATCACGATAAGTACATTAGCAAAATCCGATTACTTTCATAAAATTTATTATTGTTATCAAATACACAATTGACACCTTTACAAGATTTGAAGTCATAAAAGTTTTTTATTTCCAAGATTTTATCACATGCTTAAACAGGCTATTAGTCTTCCGAGTGTTGAATGCTACGTATATTTCTGCGACAACCGAACAATGGATTGTTTACGCTATTTAGCGAGAAGTGGAAAGACTTATATAACTTAACTAAAGAGAACATACTAGGCAGTCCAGCCATAATCTTCTATCGATACCATGAAGCCGATGATAAAATGGTGTCAAAAATATTGGTTTACGAAGCAAATGGCTATAATTCTGGTCGCTATGTCAAGAAATATCAACTGGTGTGTTTCGGTGTGGCGCCCTGTGCTACGTGAAGCCCGCGAGGAGGTGTCTGTAAATGGCGGAATTAAGCGGATTTCAAGGATGCATGGATTATCACGAAATAGTAACATGCGCATGAAACGCATCCAGAGCTACACTCGTTTTCTTGGGCTCATGTATATGTAGTGACAGTATATGCAATGACAATCGTGCGCCTGTTTTGGTGGAAACGAAGTTGTGATACAATAGCGATTTAATGGCGGTCAGAAAGCAATTCAAAATGGTTAAGCAGGTATATGCTACGTAGACGGATATGTTCCACATGAAAAGTATGGTACTGAAAAAGATATTGTTATAGAGTACGATGGATGCTGCTGGAATGGTTGTTGATGTATAAATTTTAAAAAAGAGAGATGAAAATTATTAAAGGCGGCATAGCGACACTAAACGGTAACACGAATACTTCGAGTCGATGGACCGCGAATTTATCTGGGAAAAGGTGTGTTTGTTCGATAACTATGTTGCGGAAAATATCATCGAGTCCCAATGGACGATGTGATAAAATCTTAATGCCAACAGCTACATCGACAAAGATATAATGCCACCGGTAAATATAGTGACACCCATAGTGAAAGGTAATTAGTTTGGTATCGCGGAAGTGGACATAAATGTTCCGTACTGGAACCAAACAGCTAGGAGTTTTGGGAAGAGATGTCTCCGGTATTTAAGATCACAGAGATAAGCATAGACGACATTGAGATCATACGCGGTGAACCATGGAATTATGAAGTCGCCGAGACAAGCACTTAGTGGATCTAGCCATAGCACCAAGATACTTCTAAAATTTTACTTAACGAAGTCCGGTCTACCGATAACTCGGACGCATCAGTTCATAAAATATCAACGAGTAGCGGTCTTCATGCACCTTACTGACGAAGTAGCTAATGGGCTGCGTGAGGGTAATACAAATAATTTAAAGATTTTGAAATATATTGCTAAAGCTGTTCGGGCATTGTTGCTATGGTCGCTTGGCAATGCACAAAATGCAGTTCAAATACCTGAGCTTTAAAACAGTTAGCGAAGCAGACTCAATGGTTCGAGACCGGCTATTAAGAAAGATGGAAAAAATTAGCGATGGCATCTACCAAGTTCACATGAATAAACAGAAGGTGAGCTAGGTTTAGTAATTTGTTTATTAGAGTAATTTATTTAATATTATGTAAACTGTGATGAAATGTAAAAAGCGTTTAGTCAATCGCGTAGTGTAGTTTTCCTATCGGCTTGCACTGTTATTGCCACTGTGTGTATATGAGGAGATGTGTATGATGGAAATATATAGCCACAAATATGGTTGGAAAGAAATGAAGTATTGTGTTTAACAGAGGTATGCTTACTGGAGAGCAAAAACTATGATTAAAGCGATGTTAATCAGGTTGTCTTTAACGTTGGTTAGAGTGGTCTGCTATTTTTGACATGAAGTCATATGTAATATTTGTTTTCTAACGTTTGTAAAATACAGGCTACGTTTGAGCTTTATCATTCTTTTGCAAATTTTGTGTGCTAATTCCAGGTTGTCATGGATCTTCTTAACATAATTCCATTGTTCGTGTACCGTTACGCGAAACTACGCATGCTGGTGTTCTACCATTTCTTGGTGCGAAATTTAGGAATGGAGATCTTCCAGCTGAGCCAGATGGGCACCGACAACTTTTACTTTGTTGTTGCGAACAAGTTTCTTCCGGAAATATAAGCAATAGTTTTATAATACCGCGATTTCTATCACAAATGTCATCATATTTCGCGAACGATAGCTATACCAACACAACGCCAGGATTATTAAAGCTGGAATGAAAAGGAGATAGTATGATAGCCTCGAACTCAAAGACGTATTATGGTTGGAATAGTGAAGGTTGTGTAAAAGTGCCAACTATGTGTCTATCAAAGGCGACGAACAATGTGACACGAGACATATTTATGGGCGTACTTCAAGCATAAAACAAGAATGGCGGCACTAATCACGGATTTTGGAATAAAAACGCCGAGCTTATGCAATACTAACAACAAAAGGACAGCATAATTTAATTTTAACCCAAAACGTACCATATTAAGCGATAGAATAAGCACGAAGCCAATACTGAAACGAAAGAGATGACTATGAGATGAGATAAACGGTAGAGTACAACTTGTACTTTGACTTTGTGTATAATAGGGTTTTGATGGTTTCCATATACTAGAGGTGACAAATAGCCGGATTTCAGGATCTGGATCGGTTCGCCTAGTCTTGAACCATGTCCGACTCGGCTCGGCTCTCGCAGACATCTTAGGCTTTGGTTGGGCTCGCCCGATGAAAAGCCAAGCTCGTCTTGACTCTTAGGCTTCTAATAATTGTAGCTGACGATTTAGTAATAGTAAACAGAGCATAATTTAACAAAGAAACCACTACAGGAACTATTTATAATTTTTATTAGAGCTTTTAAGATCAGTGCCGACGAAGGTCTTGCTGTTGGCAGCTTTATAATTATGTTTTTGTTTTGTAAAAGAGATTTTAAGAGCCACTGCAGCTTTGCAACATATGCTAGACTCGGTTCTTAAGATATCATGAGCGGATCGGCTCGGCTCTACAGCCGAACCGAGCCAAGAACCCGAATCTCATCTCTATACTATACAGTTTGCATTTTGTGTGTAACAATATTACTCTATGTTGTATGTTGGCTATGGTTCTATTTCATTAAAGCCTTTGGAGATTTTTAGAAATTAAGTTTTTTGTTTGACTGACAAAAGGTGATAAAAATTTTAATAATGTGCATGAGAAGTATGAATATTTTGAAAGTGATAAAGCTTCATTATTGTATAATGCCGAAAAGTGAGAGCTAAGTGTTTTGTGTGAATTAAAAGATGTGGCTAAAATTATGGAAATATGCAGGAAGAGTATGAGTATTTTGAAAGTGATAATGTTTCGTTATTGTGTGATATTAAAAAGTGGGAATAAAGTAGTTCAGTGACGTAATGGCATCGATAACTTATATGTGCGTTATGTTGCTATGAATGATGTTGGATTGAATTGTGTCATACAGAAATGAAGCAGTTGGTATCTTATCTCGCGCAAACATGTAAAATTGTGAGATTTATGCACACGAAATTACATAAGTTGTGAAGTTGTTTCCTTACGGAAAACAAGAGCTCAATAACCCGCAACTATTTCTTATGTAATAATGTGTTGCATATATACAATTAACGTAATTAAAATATCAATAATACCAGGCCTGATTGTTCACACTGTAACGCAATTTGTAGATCCAATCCTGTATACATGGCTAAAACTATGTCATTCGACATAATGTACTGATATATTAGACTAATTAATATATATATATTATAAAGTTAGCGCATACAAGCGTGATATTTTATATGTATAATATACATCCACCGATTCTCGCTCCAGGGAGCCGATTGCTCCTCGTATACGATTAATAGTTTAGAGCAAGATATTCGACAGAATACATTTGTGTAGATCATCACCGCCGAAGTTAGATGTGATCAATTGAAAGCTGAAAAATGCGGGAGTGGTTAACGCAGAAGATATTTTGGGATTAAAAACGTGCAACATTCACACCAACGAAGATATTCTTGACTTAGTTTTCAAGATTTTATTGCATTTTGCTCCCAACCTCAATTGATCATTTCCAAATTTTTATTGATAACTTATCTTGTAACCGCTTTTATGACCTTAGAGTAAAAACAAGATTGAGGTTGCTGCTCACCAGACGAAAACTCGTAGTTTAACCTGAAATGTGAACAAGAACGTAACCAAACAGGGATACAGGGTATATTCACCAGCCAAGCGTTTTATTATACAAAATTTAGAGATTTCGTTAAGATGTAAAAAACCTAGAAAAATTTTGCGCCTGCGTCTATCAGGTGTTTCTTGAAAATCGAATATTTGGACTTTATTTTGTGATCTATTTTTTCTGTTGTGTGCGTTTTTGTCCGTGAATGTGCCTACAGCAACGTGGTGCAATATATTATGGTCCGGCCAAAACAAATTGCTTTTTCCAAACGTTGTTGGCTAGAAATTGGTCGCCTAGCAATTTCCAAAATATTTCATACCGGAAAATTCTAGCTGCAACAGTGCATCTTACCATGATTTGTGACTGGTAATTGCCAATACGAAAACAGCACATCAAGTATGTAATTTACAAAACATACAGATAGTAATTGGATATACTGAACCACGAAATAATTGGTGTTTTTTATTCTACTATAGCTTTCTGTCATTTCAGCGTCATTCTGATTCAAGTGATTCACGAAAAACGAAGAAACGCAGAGAGGTAATATAGAAATATGAGCAAATTGCAGCGCTAGATTTGTTTTAATGCCGCTGTTCGCTCAGAGATAGTCCTTATAGGAATATTCTGAAACGTCATTGAAGAGAAGTCTCGTTATGGATTTATTACCAGTGAATCATTGTCAACTTGAATAAAGTTCTAGCGTATGAAAAAAATTCAAACTCTCTTTAAACACTCATGATCAGGCACAGAGTAGAAAACGATTTTCCTGTTAATCTTCGCGTATTTGTCCACAAATAAACATGCTATTCAGTAAGCTTTTAACGTGTTGTCCGTGTTGATCCCCTCCCACTGTACTGAGCGAGTGTTTAGAAAATTATGATTAAGCCTTCAATTTGAAAAATGAGAAAATACTTATTGAAAAGCATTAGTACTAAATATTCGGTACTAAATTTCCTATGTAAGGAAATAAGCAAACAATCTTCGATGATATGCAGGAGAATATTAGTTTTTAAATGTAAGGAAATCTTGCATTGCATTGTTTTAAAGAATATTTTAAACCACCTCCTTTGCAAACTAATATGTATCGCGTACGTTCATCTACAAGCTTGTGCAGCAGCCCCGACAGAACCAGTATCATTTAAATATTTAGTACTAAATGTCCTATTTAAGGAAATAAGCATAGGAATATCTTCGATGATATGCAGGAGAATATTAGTTTTTAAATGTAAGGAAATCTTGCATTGCATCGTTTTAAAGAATATTTTAAACCATTTCCTTCGCAAACTAATGTGTATAGCGTACGTTCATCTACAAGCTTGTGCTGCAGCGCCGACAGAACCAGCATCATTTCATTCCGAGCTTCGTACGTTAGCCGTTCCGCAATTTTATAAAATAATGGCTATTTCATGCAATCTTGAACAATTTTTTGCCGCAACTGAGGACACAACCAATATCGCTTGTCGCCGAGCTCGGTACGCTGGCCATTGCACAATTTAGCAGCTGTTGCTGGGTGTTTTTAAAGGAAAATGTAAAGCGAGCGAATAACACTTGTGAAAACGCATGCTACACGACAAACTCGATTAACACAACGTTGGACAACGTACGCTGGCCAAATATGTCTCTTTATGAAATAAACGGTTAATAGTATGAAAAGATCCTATGAATCGCTTTTGTCGTATGAATCGTATGATCCTGTTCCTCGTATAAATTATTGTATATTTTGCATGATGTTGAACAAACTTGCCGCGCGCATGTGATTGAACCAGGATTTTTGGCTGCGAGCGTCTCGCGCTAGCCATTACGCTATGTAAGAGCTATTACTAATTTCCTTAAAAACCTCACAAAGAGTTTTGAGCACTGAAGACATTGAAAACATGCTATCTATATAATGCAGTCAACTAGTACAACTCATGTTAAAAATAAGTTAATATGTACATAAATAAAACCATGAGGTTTTAAAAGCTAACATATCCGCAGAAATATTACAAATTCAGCAAATTGTTGAAAAAAATTGCAAGTAAACAATATATAACCAATTCAGATAAGCGCCCAATTCATCTAAAGAGTGGGGAAAACGCCAACTAACGCCATAATACAATCAAGGATTGAATAAGTATCAAAACTAACAGTAATTTGGGTGTTAAACGCAAGTTTAGATATAATAATAATTCATAAAGTTATTATCTATTTCACACTTGGAAACACGACTTTAGTGATTATTAAAACTCCAATTGTGCTATAAAAATAACTGTAATCCAATAATTTATTTCTGATAACATGTTTGAGAGCTTTTACTATACTTGCTATTGTTAAACGCTACATTGTTGAAGCAAAACGGATATAAGAAAAATAACGATAGAGTAAATTTCAAATCCTGTACGATTTGTACCAATTCTGTCCCTTATACCCCAGAGTCTCTAAAATATTTGGCTCGCTTTGTTGCTCTTCAAATACCGTCGTGATAGCTAGCGTAGGTAGAATATATATGTACAAAATTCATCAAAAATTTATGTGACGCTTAATCTAGCAAGATGTGTTAGACAATGAATAACTAATTTCTACAATGATTTAAAACAGTGTTTTTTGTAGCAAAATGTTGGCAACATAGCAGTTCAGCTTCTGTTCATATATCATAACCAGTTTCTGTTACCATTCATTATCAGCCAATTCTTGCTAAGTTAAGGTATCGAAACAAATAGCAAAATTCAGGTCGTTGAATTTCTCTTAAATTAAATTCTAACATAACAAATTAAAGATATCTGGTTGAGTCTACTGATTAGATTTAAGTTAACATTCCGCAAAACATTAAGCCGTATAGTATTAAATAGGTATCAAACGATTAACAGAATTTTGATAAAAAGCTATGCGGCGTAGTATAGAAGCAGTTAAATAACATAACTGACGATGACAAGGTATATATTCAGAATATTGAGTTAGCTTTCTCCTAAACTGTTGGTTGATAGCGGTTCGAGAGTACAAAACTAACATCAGTGTTTGTCACAAAACCGACACAGAGAATCAACATGATATTTTCGTGATTGCATGAATTTGTCAAACATTGCACGATACACAACTTCATTTGTACCTGAAATAGTTAACAAAACTTAGTCTATCCCTTTACTAAAGAGTGAACCAACCATGTTCTTAACTCTTTCATGCACAAATAACAACGCACGTATAAATCAGACGAATTACTAGAAAATTAGTTAAACACAATTCACACCGTGCGCTCTCCGCGTTTGTGCAAAATGGGCGCTAAATAGCATAAAGACACAGTATGGTTACCTTTGAACGAATAAAGTTCCAGATCGTAAATTTGTCTATTTGTACGATAATCTTTAGACTTCATTAATTTTTGCCTGCATCTAGTAACAAGTTCGACAACAGAGTAAAATTCTACTAGCGATCCCATTTGAAGTTTTAGTTCAGAAACACTCTTTAAACAAGCTTCCTTGTTCGAAAGCTAATAGCATCAAGGAGAGTGTTATAAAATAGCAATATTTTTCTTATGGAGAAGGATTTTACAGTAGTAATGCGTCGTTCACATTAAGATGCGTGCACTCACTGCACACGGTTACAGTGCTCGTTACACTGCAGTTGTCGTTACATTGTAATGACCATGTTGTCAATCGCTACATGGTTCGTGCAACAGCTGACATTTCTGAACGATGCTTGTAACATAGCTTATATAGTTAAAGCCGTGCATACAAATCTCTGAATGCACGGTTAGCTATATAACAAGCTATTTGTAGCACAGATAACAGTGCGTTCAGAGATTTGTACGTACGGTAACTCGTTCAAACTCGTGCTGTCGCACTCGTTTGAACTCGTCACAAACTGTGCGTACATATCTGAACGCACTGCTGCCTATGCTACAACTATTACTTGTAGCGACAATATTAATTGACGTTACACTGCTTGTAACAACATTGTTTAAAGTTGACGCGCAGTGTAACGACAACAGATTGCTGCATGACGTGTAACGAGGAACAAAATCGTTGCACTGCGGTTGTAACAGAAACCAAAGTGCACAGTTCACAGAAATAAGTGTGCAGTCACTGCATATTGTAGCAACTATAAGCATGATTATACCTACACAATTTTAGTCAATCGCCTTGCTTATATGTACAAAATTTTTGCAATAACCCGCTCTATTACACGAGTTTTGTATGTATGTTCATGGTAATAGTTACAGCTAGAAAAGTCATATGTATTATACAACACGACTAACATTACAAATTTGTAGAGGCAACCGTACGTATGCTACTAGAATTGTAACCAATATGTTGAATACATTCCTGCTCCTTATGTAACACATAACACGGTCACTGCTACTGAATTTTCATAATTGTTGCCATATTAAAACATTATCTCGCAAGCGAGGATGAAGCAGAGTCGTCGTTAGTATCAGGCTTTCTATTTCTGAGAGCTAATAATAACTTTGAAACCTTTTGTAATGCTTGTCTCATAGCAGTGAACTGATATCTTGCAAGCGAGGCTGAAACGGAGCATCGTGACTTCCTCAAATGATCTATCCACAACGTCAACTTCCAGGTATCAAAATACAGAATATCAAATGTGAATTCACTACTGAAAGATTAAAATTAATTGCCTTAGTTAGTGCATATGTATTACACGCAACTTGGCTGCTGTACGTATTTGCAGTGATGAAAGCCAATGCAGATATGTCAACATTTAAATTTTTTTACTTTATCTATACCAGATTGATTCTTGTTTATTTGAACAAACACCCTTATTTCCCAATTTACACTGAGGCAGACGAACTATATAATTTACGGCAACCTTCCCATTTTCAATATGCCTTTTGCTCAACTTTGCAACTGCTACGTATAGATTATTATTTTGGCTGTACACGGCGGTGGTGTTCAAACAGTACTAATGCTGCCGAGTGACACAAAAGGTATAACATTATAATATAATTTTCCAGCCCAACTATACACTGATGACGGAAAAATGTCAGCAAAGTGAGTTGCATGTAAGACTAGGATTCATCGGGTTATTACTAATTTATAGTTTACATGTCTACAGTAAATAAAATACCATGAAGTGGTGAAAAATTGAAAGATAATAAATTGACGTTTAAAATTAATATATGCTACATCGGTGTCTGGAGTGTATTTCAACACTAACAAACTATGAATTTTCCCAGTATAAAGCATCACAGATACCACGCATTAGTTTGCGTTGGCGATCAGCTACGATATTTACAACCGTTTCTTCGAACGAGATTTATCTTTAATCATTACACCCGCATCATAATAATTCAAGTGCAAGTGAGGCATACATTGCTACATTTGCAAAACTCTCCGACGTGTAGGCTCATATATTTGATACTAGATATACAGATATATTTGACATCCGTTTATCTTAGCAATTATCTATTCAATGCATTAGTGTAGCCTTCGCCTTCATTATCATTTCGATTTGTGCAAAAACAGTTTGCATTATACGTACCAGAAATGCAAATGTTTGTTTACAGTTCTCGCCAGTACGATGACATTTATAATATGTTGAAATGTAACTGACATATGTTTTATTACAAAGAGTGTCGTTGCTTCATTGTTACAAATATCTAACCTTAAATGTTCAAAATATTACTGGTGTAAAACATGTTCATGTTGTAATAGCTAATATTTAAAATGATGTATTTTGGACAGCATATCATACGCCATAAAATGCGGAACCGATGTAAATTCAATATTCGTATGCCTAGATATGCATTAAATTCGATAAATTGGAATCTTTTTATTCAGCCTACAGTTTTTCAGGAAATCAGCTACTGCTAATAATATATTATAATGAACATACGGGCAGGTCTCTGGTTAATATGCTTTCACTCATTTTAACTCTGCAGACCGGCGCAATGTCTATGCTGTAATTGAAATCGAATGAGAGTAACGAGCGGTAGTTTTTACAACTAGCTATAAACTGTATAGAAAATTTCTTGTATTTCTGTGTCTTGGATAACTCTTAGCTGCTCCAATGACTTGTGTCCAAATGTCTTACAAATCCGACACGAATTAAAACATAATTAATTGTCCAATAACCCGTCAAGTGTTTCGCATAAACTTAAATAACTTGTGATAAACGGATGGAATCGGCCTTCTTAGTTACTATTAGTGTATGGTTTTGGTACCGAAAATTCTTGAAAATTTCCTTTTCGTAAAGAAAGAATTCTGCCGTTTTTTAAAAAATATTTGCTAAAGTTGCTCAAAATTTTTTAGGTATGTATGCCAGAAACTATTAATGAAATGTTAGTTGTGGTTTAGACCATTTTCATCTTGTATTTTATTGGTATGTTCATTTAAATATATTTCTAATAAATTTTGTTTTTGCACATGCAGTGCAAAGATGTTATTCCTCGTTACACCATCGTTCGACAATCCTTGTTGTCGTTAAACTGCGCGTACAACTTTTAAAGAGTGTTGTTACAAGCAGTGTAACATCAATTGACATTGTCGCTACAAGCATCGTTCGGAAATGCCAGCTGTTGTACGAAGCTTGTAGCGACCGGCAACATTGTCATTACAATGTAACGAGCATTGCGGTTCCCGCGTAACCGTCTGCAGTGAGTGCACGCATCTTAATGTGAACGACGCAAAGGTAATAAAGGTTCGATAACACACACACGTTTTTCATCGGGTACATTTGTGGAATTGAAAGTTAGAAAAAACACAAAAGCAATGGTCAATAAGCAATTAGTAATAAGCGTAGTGCGCGGGTTTACTTTGACGATATTGCTCAATTTGTAGATGCTCGAGAATTATTGAATGATGTCTTCCTTTATTCGGAAACTTCCCCATATACAAGTGTGCTTTACTAAATTATCGGAACGAATGCACAAAGAAGTCTGTAATTTCGGGCATGCCGTAGCATTCGAGCAACACACCTACAATTCACTAAATACAACATTTCCCATGTTTAACGTACTTATGCATGAATATGCAATAAACGTGTAACTGCTGTTTGTTTCAAGTATTGAATCGATACGTTCAATGAATATGCGCTAAAGACCGCATCCGGTATAAATTTTGAGACCCTACCAGACCCAACAATTTGCAGAACCGACTAGACGCGACAGAAATTTCTCAATATACGTATTCTGCACGAGCAGCAGAAAATATTCGGAATAAAATCTGTAATGTTTAGAAATATGTGTTCGCGTTCCAATATATTTTGTGCTCTACTTGTACTTATAGCATATGTATTACGCAAGCATTCTCATTGATAACAGCGGGTCTACCAAGGTTTACGTTGGTATTGTTGAAAATTTTGTACTGAATACAAATAAGTATGCGACGACAGTTTGGTCTAGTGCTGGACCCGCATTTGACCCTGCCACCCGAGTAGGGTCTGTGACACGACCAGACTTAACCTAACTCGAGCCGACCCGACTGCGGTCTGTAATATGTACTACATAGTGTAAACCTGGTAAACTTGATAGTTTAATTGTCTACGATATCAAATAAGCGGTATGGCAAAATGTTTTACATGAAATGTGGTCAGGTGTGCCGGAGCCGTGTGACGAACTCCACTTTTGCATTTTTTACCTCCAGTGGCCGGATTTAGACATTCATTACAAGTCAAACAGCGCATGACATGTTGAACGCAAATAGGCACATATCGTAGAGTATGACAAAGCTGAAACTAATGTCACACCGCGACCGCTGTGACCAAAATGCAGATCTGTGTATGATATATACTGCACGCGTTGAGATGTTACGTAGCATGATATAGAGTTGGTGCAGTATGTTTCATGTTATAATAAGTATTTCATTCTGCAGCTAATTACTCAATGTAGAGTGGAACTTCTGTAAACTATATATGGCATTGAAATTACCTGCACATGATCTGGCTCACCGGATCAAAATTTATGTATGACCACCCGGGCGGCCCCTCCCCCGTTCTTGATTTGGCAGCTCAATTGTGGTTAGCGGCTGCCAGCACCGGCGGAGGGGGTCGACGAATATAGCGTCCCCCACGTTCGGATGATTATGATTGATATGAATTTCTTTAAATTTGTGGTAATTTTTGTTCTGCGAGGTGTTTCGGCAGCAATCATAAATTCTAGACTATGTTTGCAACATTTCCATGAATATTTAAGTATAGCATCCCTACTAGGATTCAAAAACTTTAACCACCTCCTTTCACCTCAGGTTCCTAGTTAGTAGTAAATATCGGAAGCTGAGGCGACTAGGTATGGGTTGTGGCCCCCGCCCCTATCAGAGTGAAGCCAGATAGCAGGGGCCGCTTTCACTGACGATACACTAATATATCCGTGTTTTATGGAATTTAAAATGATATTGATAAACACGTTAACTCACTGTTGAGTAAGAATGGTGATGCTGCGGTGAGATAAACATGGAAACAAGTTGAATAAATGAAGTGAACACACAGAACCTGCAATAGCCGGATGACAGTTACGAATACCATAGTGGTTTCGAATGATTTTTTTCAGATGCAAGCAGCTGCGGGGTACGGTCCAACCTATGACAACTCAGGCAGTCTATCACGGTCACTGGTTATGCAGCAACCGATAGCACGCCCAGGATACCCAACTCCGAATTATTACCAACCTGGAGCACAATCTATCGGCACCACAGATGTTCAATATGGCGCACCTGTGCCACAAATTACTCCAACGATGGGAAATAATTTCCAGTGGCAGACTGCGAACCAAGCCTACGAGTATAATTATCCATACACAGCAGCACCCAAGCCACAGTGTCCTTATCCCAATCCTCCATGACTGCAATAATGTCAGTCGACCTATTATCATCACCAATATTATACTTCAATAAATTTAAAAACTTATATAAAGAGCAACACCATTTGCGTCATCCGCACCATGCCTAATACTTGGCCAATAAGCTTTTCATTTTGTAATTTTGTGTCACTATATAGCTCGAAAATGTATAAGACACAGTAAATGGCTAAATAAAAAGTATATATCACAAGTAAATTTTGGGAAATATTGTAGTACTATTCACTAACTTTTCTGAAGCGATATTCAAACCTATATCTTAGACCTTTTTATCAATAATATATCCTGCAATTTACAAAAAAATATTTCTTATAATGTGCATGATTTCAATGAATACTAGATGCTTTGCAAGGCCCGTTACGTTTCTACAATTTTGGGGTCATATGTCTGGGGTTGCCATGGGCCGGTCAAGTTCGGGGGGGGCCGAACCGGGAGCCCCCCGGTTCGGAACCGGGGGCGAAAAATCTCGGGGGGGCATGAACCGGGGGCAAAAATTCTCGGGGGGGTGGCAATTTTTTTAAAAATTTGCCACAATTCCTCAACAACGTGATTTACCTACATCTTCCAACATGTATACTTTTAATTTCAGGTACCCGGTAGCGGTACAGGTACTTATCCCACCTGTATACTTATTTTAGGTGCCCGGTCACCAATGCAGGTGCTCCAACGCCACTATATTCTATTTTTATTTTGTTTCAGCGTTTCAGAAAGGGTATAGTGGTAGTAGTAGTTGAACTAATACGTATTAGTTACTATTGTTTGTATCAGCTGCATTTAGTATTAGCAATGACTGGCCGCCAACCTAGTGGCAAAGGACGTAAACAGTTAACTGACTGGTTTAGTAGTAGTAAACGCCAGCGAACTGGCGACAATAATAATACAGCAGTGACAGTAGTAGCAACAGCAACAACAGCAGTAGCTGCAGCAACGACAGCAGCAGCTACAGCAACGACAGCAGCATCAGCAGACGACCGTTCCGAAGTTATTATTGGTTAGTCAAATGTTTATTGACGATAGAAGAAAGCTGCTGAAGTTACCCATAGTGCGAGAGTGCTGAAGTTCCCCATAGAAGTTCATTGCCTTTTTTGTATTATTACTGTGTGAGTGTCTAAGTTTATGAAATATTGTTAGTTTCTTATCTCTGTTCCAGAAGAAATAGTGGTGGAAGTCGAACCATGGACTACGACAGTGCAGCAAAGACCAACACCGTCAGTAACGCCGGCGTCATCAGATATAATACCGATTGGTGGATCAGCGTCGAACGACGACAGCAGCGACGTGTCCTTCCGGAGGAGCCCTCCAGCCACCCAGCAACAGCAGCAACGTCAACGGGGCACGGTGCCGGAGCCAACAGCTGCAGCTGCCGACAGTGAGTTTCTACTAGTTGTAATGTTATAATAACTTTGTTTTTAGCGCTCGTGTGCTCGATAAACACGCTCGCTCGGTTAGCTCACCCGCTCGCGTTCGCTCGATTAACAAGCTCATTTTTACATCAAAAATTTCATGACACTTATGATGACATATTTTATTTAAGCTTCTGGCCGCCAACGTGATCCGGATGCATTTGTTTTCTTGGCGGTTGAGGAAGTGTTGGTGAGGGCTAAGCTGCGGCAGCAGGCACCTGCTCCCACCGGAACCCCCCTACCTAGCAGTAGCGGCTCAGAGTCGTCTTCCGTTGAGTCAGCGAAAAAATCAAAGCATCGATCGACTTATGATACTACGTGGAAGCGGACATATCCATGGTTGCATGAAGTGTGCGATCCACCCGAGGCGCTCGAAGGGCCTGTTGTGGGTCTTCTGTGTGATGTTTGCCGTGTTCATGCCGCAAAATGCTCCAAATCTCAGTTTCGCCGGATCGCACAACGATCGAAGGAGATGTTCGTTAACGAAATGTTTACCAAGTGGGATAAAGCCAGCGAGAAACTGTTTCACCATGAATTCGGCGATGCCTCAGTGAAGTCTGACAAATATCCTAAGCAAAGCAACTACGGAAGTGACCAAGCAAAAGCAGCGCTTCGTAACAACCCAAATTCTGGTTTCACAGAAACTCCGCATTTGGCCTGGTACCGTGAAGATCGTGAACGGCTTCAGCGTGATAAAAAAGGGTTAGATGTTATGACGGCTGTCAGTAATGTTGGCGAAGAAGCAGCTGAAAAGAATCGGAACAGTATCGGAACAATGTTGCGGCTGACGATAAAGCTCATTAAGCAGAAGTCCGGAATCTATTACCGTTTCCGTCGTAAAGTCAATTTTTTGCAAATTGCTGATTGTCCGAGCGCATTGTGGCTAAAAGGCCGCTATACGTCGAAGCGATCGATTGATGACTACGTGAGAGCTCTGCATTTGACTGTGCTGTACGGGATGTACCGTGAACTGTGCTCGTCTTGCCTGGATGCCGAAGAGCCGTCATTCTCAGTGCTGGTAGATGTTGCTTCTACATCGCGGACGCGTGAGTGGGTCGCTATTTGCATTCAATACGTTTACGTGCCAGCTACCGAAAGTGCTGAAGTGTGTCAACGTGTGCTGCGAGTAGTCCGGATTACGTCGAAGACTGGTCAGTTGCTGACGCAGGCTACTGTGGACGCCGTCGATTGGTTCAACGGAGAAATGGCATATCTCTTCGATCATTGTCCGCAGTTATTCGGGCCAGCCGGTCCGAAACGATTGCGCCTGGCTAACTGTACATCATTTGGATCCGACGGTGGTGGCGGCGTGCGGTCGAAGCATATCAGTGTCAATTCCCGAATCAAAGAGCACAACCCGCGAATTGTGGACTGGTGGTGTGGAACCCACCGAGGGCAACTCGCTTCCAAACGTGCGTCATTACCGTGCTCCAATTTTGCGGCCGATCACTACAACGCTACGCTCCACCTACAGCAACTACTAACGATGTCAGCCGAAGTGAACGACATTTTCAAAAACTCTCAGGTTGCAGTTGGTGATCGGGAGCCAGGCAAAGAGATGACATTTGTTGACCGACCGATGAACAAAAGGGAATCCGAGAAGGATGCTCTCGACAAGGAAGCCCTTCTACACAAGTCGATATCTCATGCGATTGTCGAAATCGAAAGCACGTCGCACAATCCAGCCAGTAGAAGATTTTCGTCGCACTACCTGTGCAGAACTGTCGTTCGGCCGACGCGAATAGCGTACGTTGCTATCAAACGGGACATTTTACAAGTGGTCGTTGCCTTCATTCGAAAAACCGAAGTGCTCGGAATTGATTTGGGGAGCTACGAACGTGCCGTGACAGTTTGTTTGCAGGATCTTAACCGCCTCGTGAACAATGATGGTCCGAATTACATGACATGTAAACGCGCATGTCACGCAGGAACATACGACTCTTTTCGCGATACCGGTGATGCGGATTGGGAAACGATATTTCAACATTGTGACGAACATCGCCGCCAAATCGCTCAAAGTTTCGTCGATCAATTCAATCTGTACCACAACGACGACACCAATAAGCTGTTCAAGGGATACAGTTTGTTGTCGTTCGAAAATCTCTCCATGCAAGTTCACCGCCGCGATGAGCAATTGCCGTTGGACTACGGTGAGGCTGGAGAACGCTATCTGGCTGACTTTTTTTGTGAACAAGTGTCGTTCAAGGCTCAGTGGCCCGAAGCGAAAGGTCAAGTCTTCACTGTGCCCCCTATCGACTCACGTGAATCTTTGCGGGATTATCTGTCGGATTTTGTACAGCTGTTACAGTCGTTTATCGGCCGGGTGGATTCTCGAACTGAAAGACCTTGGAGGACCCGTGATGTACTGTTGCAACTGTTGAAGACGAATCCGTACCCGATGGCTACACCCATGATCCGAAAAATGGTGAAAAGCTATTTGGAACTCCCGCTGTCGACTGCGCATGTCGAGTGTGTTTTAGCCGCCCTGAGTCTACTGGAAACGCGTCTGTGTCGCAGCAGAACTTCTCGTACGGTGAACGCCTTCATCACGTCCATCATGGAGGCGCAGCGATTTGAACAATTCGACGTTGGCCTGGCTGTGGATATCTGGGCCTTCTGTGATCAACGGCGCGCTTTGGTTGTTACGCCGCCCAAATGTTATTGGAAAACACGTGACCTGCATTTCTTGCGCAGTATGCAGCTTAAGCAGCGGGGCCGCTTCAAACGATTCATTCAACGGCAGAAGCAGCAAGATCGTATTTTTGCAGCCATCAATCCGGTGGAAGTGGAGGAACAGCACCGAATTGAGAGCGGTGATGATGTCGACATCGTTCTTGACGAGCAAGACGATGTGCTCAATGTGTCTGCTGAATTCAGCGGATTCAGGGAATCAGAAGTGCCTGGCGTCCGCGGGGGCGATGATGATGAGGGCAGTGGATACGACGGATCGTCGTCTGAAACGGAAGACGACGCTGGTGCTGCCGGGGACGGAGCGATGTGCTCTGATTAAGCAGAGCTTCAGTTTCGACGTTTTGTAAAAAAATATAAAATACAAAAAAAAACAAAAAATACAAAAGCTTCAATGTCAAAAAAATCAAAAAATACAAAAGCTTAAATGTCAAAAAAAATAAATCCCCCCTTCCCCTTCCCAAAAGTTCTCACCTCCACATCCCACGCCGCGAGAACAACTGCACCACAACAGCAAAAAAAAAGGAAAAAAGAGCGGTCTTTTGTGTCGTTGTTCTATCGGGTCCTCTTTCTGGTGGGGTTTTTTTAAATATAAGTGCTCTTACTTAATTAAGTGACGATCGATGGAACCATGGAGTTAGGTAAACTGGGTAGAGGCGCTGCCCCGCAGGGCGAAAATTTGAACTTTTTACTCAAAAAGTATGAAATTTGGCCCAAAAAATATCGCAAATAAATATTGGCTCAGTGTTTTTTGGGGTCAAAATTCGAACCGGGGGGCACCAAAATTCTCGGGGGGGGGGGCGAATCGGGGGGCGGCCTTCGGGGCAGCGATTCTCGGGGGGGGGGGCACCCCCCCGGGATGGCAAGCCCAGTATGTCAACTGTAATATTGCGATCTACTTTCTACAGCTTTGTTTGTTAACATTATTGCGCAAGTTAGACTTCAATTTTCTTAAATGTAATACCATAATGATCTTATGCGTTAGAAGCATTGTCGGGAAATAGTCCCTTTCCCGATGCGACTTCCATAATCTCTACATTGTAGCTACGCGTTATTTTTTTTACTGTTTTGGGACCTGATTAGTGTGGTTTTTAAATGACATTATGACTGTTACGACCGATTTCTGTCATTACTTTTTCTATTGTTCCTGATTGTATGGCGAATAAGAATGATAATGAATTTCGAATTGTTATTTGTTATAATAGGTGATATAAAGATCATTTAACATCGTCTTTTATTTCTCAAATAATCGGAATTCATATTTTCCGTAACAGGAACATTCAGAATGCGACATATTTTTGTCATATGGTTCTTCGGCCAACTTCGACAGCCTATTTTTGGCAGATTATTGCTCAAGTCGACGAGTAAACTTTACGTCATCTTTCTTAACGGTGATATATCTTAGTTACCTGTGCAAGATATGTATGGCATCGGGCTTACGGCTGACTTTGGATCATAGCTGATCATATTTTATTGGATCTTTGCAAGTCGTTCGTTTAAAAATACCTGTGTAAGGTATAACACAAGTGCGTAAATATTGGCTTTGTAGAACAATTGGCTTGTGACTGAAACACAATCTTTCTTTGTACAATGCCGCGGGGTAACTTAAATAATGATAGATGAAAACACGTTACTGCTACGCAGGCGCTTAAGTTTAACTGCAACAAAGAAATGACTAGGGAAAAGCTATTGTTATAATAACACTGAAACGTCTCAAAATGCAGAGACAATTTAGGAAAAACTAAATGATTAGAGATCGCGGATTAATAAACTTAGCGATGGTATTATGTTAAATGTGCCTGGCAACGATAGTTTGACTGAGGCGCAGACAGAAGCCGATTATGATTATGATGTTATAGACGCGAGTGCATCGCTTTTGGCCAAGCTGCGTCAGTACATGGTATCAGTTCTGTTGGCCATTGGCCAGTAATTCCGCAAACAATAATTTGGCAAACCAGTCGTTCAGTAACCATAAGGCAGTTTGTGTGCAGGTTTCCAAGCCTCAGAGGGCCAAGTTTGAAGGAGATACTTCGATGATCGTAGTTTTGGGGCAGTTTTTCCAGCACTACACATTACAATCATAATTTTTCCGCAGTTGACAAATTTAAATATCTCCGAAGCTATTTTGTAGGGATGCCTTGAAGTTGGTTGACGGATATAAGGCTCACGTCGGAAAACTACGCTTCTGCAATGGAGTCATTGTCGGAGCGCTTCGGGAACAAGCAGCTAACAGTGTTTTCACACTTTGAGGCAATGCTTGTTTTGCTCGTTGCTTTCCATGACACCGAGAGACTACAAGCCACCTATGATAAGTGTGAAAAACATATCCGAAGCCTCATCGCGTTAGGTCTCCGCGAAGATACATTTGAGCAGGTTTTCACGTCTATTATAATTTTTTAATTGCCCACTTATGTAAAAATGAAGCTTCATAGGCGGAATTAGTTCTAAAGCTTGGTTGCTGCAAACTCTTAGAGATATCTTGAGCGAGAAAATCCGCACTTCAGACATGAGTAGGCGTACGTTCGGTGGCGATGTTTCTAGCAATGAGCGAACTCTAGGAAACCCTCCGGAAAGCCAAGGCAAATCCAAGTCTATCGTATCGTCGCAGTCCAAACCCCGAATTCAATTTGGTGGCAGTTTCGCGTCCCTATGCAGTGACAGTACAAGCAAGCCTAGGTCAGGTCCAAGTTGCAATTTCTGTTCCGATGGCCATTACGCGGAAGAGTGTCCGGGGTTTCCTGGCTTTGCAGCAAGAAAGAAAAAAGTTACGGGGCGACGTTAGACGCATCTTTCGAGTAATCACATAGCAAAAGAGTGTCCCGCAAAACGTCCTTGTGCCTACTGCAAACAAACCACCCAAAACTGTAGCCAAAGCTTAGCAAAGCGGTCGAAACATTTTGGCTCGCGACGGTCAGGCTAGTGATTAATCCAACGATTTTATCGGATGTGAGCTCATAAATTATTACGATGGTCTGATATTTGTGGCTTCGGTGTTCGGATTCATCCCCGCATGAATCGGCATCCACATCTGCCTTGCTTTTGACTGGTATTGAAACAGCCGAATCTACAATATCTCCTGAACTGCGAGAATGAATCGTTCGTGGAGTCTGGAGGATATAGGAATTAAACCCCCATCCTCTACACCCGACGATGACGATTCACTAGCTACATTTAACAGCACTATTCGTAAGTTAGATGGTCGACACAATGTACACTGGCCATTGAAATTCAGATGCCCCGGAGCTCTCGGTAAACCATAGGTTGGCGAAAAGGCGGTTGGTTTCATTGCTGAAGCGCATCGGTTCCAGTTCATCTGTATCGAAAGTCGTTGGAGGATCAAGAAAAGGTCGGTATCATCGAGCGTGCTTTAGCTAACTGGACATCGAACTCAGTATATACTCCTTCACTGCGTCATATGCCCTGACGAGGCTACAACGAAGTTGTACGTGGTGTACGACGCTTCGGCAAAGGCGTCGAAGTCAAGCCCCAGTTTTAATGTTTGCTTGTACCACGGTGCCGTCATGTTGGCCGATTTATGCGGGCTGCTATTGCATTTTGGAATATCAGCTATCGCCATGGTCGGTCATAAAATAAAGCATTTTTACAGGTTGGCCTTCGGAGACGTTACTCACTTCTTTTGGTATCGAGACCAGACTCAACCGCCAAGCCGCGGCAATGTAGCCGAGTACCGGTTGTGTTGTTGCCCTTTCGCGTTATGCGGCGTTCACGTTATAATGTCCCCAACGTTTGGAACCTATGTATACCACACAGTGTCAGGCACACTGTTGACAACATGGTATCTTAGACACCTCCATGTTTTTAATAAATTTTTTTTCAAAGGTAGCTAGTTACTTCTCGACAGTGTGAGGCACACCGCGTCTTCTGGCAGTTTTATTGACAGTGTTGATTTATTTGAGCAATTAGAAAAACTACACAGGACAGTTGACTAATAAACCGCACTAGCTACAGACGGTGTTCGTTAGTTGTTTCGCGGCAAATTGGTAGCTAAAGGTGTGTGCGACACTGCCAAGAAAAAATGTAGTAGATAGGTGTGTGGTACAACCTCGGCAATTGATTTACAGTATGGGTGTCACCCTGTCTATACAGTAGGGACGCGACTTCAGGGGGCCAAATGTTCCAAACAGCGGGGACATTATAATGTGAACGCCGCATTATATCCAACCCCTTTCTGTTAGTTGCCACTATTGCGTTTCACCTACAGCAGTCTCGTTCGCCAGCTGTCGCAGCTATTGATGGCAACATTTATGTGGACAATATCATTGTGGGTGAAAGCTCGACCAGACGCGCAAAAACCTTTTGATCGAGCGTCAATGAACATCATAGTGGTTCAACAATGACTTGGTGCTGGCCAGCTATATCAAACCTGCGGACCGAGGCAGTGGAAGAGTCACAAAGGTCCTGGGTCTCAGCTGATCGACTGAAGCAGATATTGTCGTGTGTGTTCTTCAAAGTACAGCCTGACGTTGTTACCACGAAGTGGCTGATGTCGAAACATCTTGCCAAACTTTGATCCATGCAGATTTTTCTTCGCCGTGAGAGTGGTTTGCAAACTCATTATCCAAAGTCGTGGATTGGAAAATTTGCCTGGGATGACCAGCTACCCAGGGTTGGGCACCGGAAAAAATGATTTTTCCTAGCCCCCCCCCCCCCGGAAAAAAACTATTTCAGAATTTCGGAGTCGAAAATAGTTGGAAAACCGTTTTGCAACAATGTAGCCTTGAACATTATTTACATCCTTTTATACAGCATTTACATTTCATGCGTATGATTATACGGTAGAAATGGTATAACTATGCCATCGACTAAGTTTTTTTTAATATCAGCATACGCATAGCTTGCCTCCTCCACAGCATAAAGAACTCTCGCCCGATGGTAGATTTAAAATAAATAGGCGCGGTGCTGAGTACAACTACAGCTATGGAATTTGTATCGAGCATATGAAGGCAGTAAACTAGTCAGACACATATGTGACTGGAGTTGGTTAGTGGTTACCGAGTAAAGTCAGGCCTCCCTCCAAGAAAAACCAAAAACCTAGGGTTACACCCGAGTTACACCCCTTGGTGGTTATTGCCGCAGCACCACCCTACTCCATGCACCGGTCTGTTTACCTGTGATAGATACCCCGCAGGCATGTATGGCTTAGTGGACCACGCTCATGTGCACAAGACTAAATAGCTCGACTAGTTGGATCGTTGAGTTCAGGACCACATACTCTATTAGTGTTAAATGCGCTTCCAGCATCACTTGCAGGGCTGAGAACTTTTGCCACCAGTTAAGAGTTAAGTCTAAGCAGAGGGGGATATTAAAAATTTATTTTAAGCCGCAGAATCGGACAATTTTTAAACGTTATCAATGACACATATGACTATTGTCACAATAGTTTTATTAAAGGATTTGAATGAAGTTGAAGAGTAAATATCAGCAATTTGGTTTTCCAACTATTTTTGACTCAGAAATTTTGAAATAGTTTTTTTCCGGGGGGGGGGGGGGGGGGGGGGCTAGGAAAAATTCATTTTTTCCGGTGCCGTTTTTTGGGTAGCTGGTCATCCCAGGCAAATTTTCCAATCCACGACTTTGGATAATGAGTTTGCAAACCACTCTCACGGCGAAGAAAAATCTGCATGGATCAAAGTTTGGCAAGATGTTTCGACATCAGCCACTTCGTGGTAACAACGTCAGGCTGCTGAAGAGACGCCACGCGACAATCTGCTTCAGTCGATCAGCTGAGACCCAGGGCGTACCTTTGTGACTCTTCCACTGCCTCGGCGTCCCGCAGGTTTGATATAGCTGGCCAGCACCAAGTCATTGTTGAACCACTATGATGTTCATTGACGCTCGATCGAAAGGTTTTGGGGGGTCTGGTGGGAGCTTCACCCACAATGATATTGTCCACATAAATGTTGTGGCCAATAGCTGCGACAGCTGGCGAACGAGACTGCTGTTGGTGAAACGCAATAGTGGCAGGGGGGGGAAAGGGGTTGGATATAATGCGGCGTTCACATTATAATGCCGCTGCTTGGCATAGCCCTGGTTTCCTGGCATCATGCTGCGATTCTCCGCGCACCTACTACATTTTTCTTGACTACTACAGTTGCACGAACACGGTTTGGTCAATACCTATCCTCAATGATGCGACCTAAAGCCACCTAGGCTACCTTTGATAAAAGTCTCTAAGAGATACCATACCTAAACGGCTGGTATCCATCGTCCAGGCATAACTAAACACACCTGGCCTAGGCAACAACACAAATTCTCACTACCTACCACAGCTAACAGTAGGTATATCTCAATTGCATAACCTCCAAACCTAAAATACTTAGCTTATAAGCCAAAGCCACAATATCACAATCATGATATTAGAAGCCACCCATATAGCCATGGTCTTAAAAGCTAGACTAGGCTTACGCTGCCAAAGTCCTCGTGAAGGAGTATACTTGCTAAAGTAGATGATACCAAACTTGCTTGAACCATACAGATGAAGTTATGCACTTCAGCAACCACTTAAGCTCGGTTGGCATGGTGTGGAGCTACGAATACTGCTTAATTATGAATTCATCATAAATAGTTTGTATCTACGTCCACGAATATCTCGCAGTTGCAGGAGATTATCCAGTTGCCTGCCCATCAAAGCAGTTAAATAGAAGCCTCAGAGCCATCATTATGATATGGTGTGGCGCCTTGACGTCACAGTTTTTTTTTTTTTTTTTTTTTTTTTTTTTTTTTTTTTTTTTTTTTTTTGCTATGTGATTTACTGCCCAATATTTTTTTTCGTTTATTTTTTTTTTTTTTTTTTTTTTTTTTTCGAATAATTATTTAGCTTTCAGAAAGTTTCTAAATTCCACTCATTGCTAATTCGCCAGCCAAACCTACGCCTACTCATTCTGAATACAATTTTCTGCTCAAAATCTAACTTTTCACAGCAACCAAGCTTTAAAACTAATTACCAGCCTATGAACCATTTACATGACAATTAAAAAATTATAATAGACATAAAAAACTACTCACAGACTTAAATTTTGATATGTTTTCACTATCATAGGTGGCTTGTCTCCCATGCTCATAGAAAGCCAGACAAGTTGCCTATCAGAGTATATCTTCTGCCAACAACTTCCCAGATTCACAGAATTTCCCAGACTACCTAGAGACCCAGACTCGCTCTTTTACTCTCAGATTCATAATTTCCTAGACTGTACACTATAGTCTAATACTGGAATCATCAAATATATTTACTCTCTGTGGGTACACCAATATTTTTTGAAACAGCTGGTTACCTTGGGGTACTGAACTCCACCTGCACTCAGCCTCCCAAGATTACAGGTGCATTCCACAGAATTATTTTTGTAATATTCTCTGCAATTTGAGATTTTTGTGACAATAGCTTTTCCATCGTTCTTTGTACAATTTGAGCGCCTATACATATTTATTATTGACATGCACAAGCATGTTCTACAAAGAATATTTACACATTTTTGTGTTATACCTTTACACAGTATTTTTTGATTTTGAACGACTACAAATTTCAATGATTGATAAGTAAACGGCGTAATCCATCGTCTGTTGCATTAATTATAGTTAAATAAACGTAAAGTGCATCAATTAACATAATATACCACAAAGCCCAAGTGAAAGCCA
>JASANE010030659.1:0-51921 GCA_030248225.1 Trileptium ribeirensis | reverse complement strand
TGAGGCAAATGTTAAAATTAATCACTTAAAGTCACACTATGGGAACCAACGTCAGAACGTCTTACCAAAACATCATAGGAAAGAATCTCTGTAAGCAGCTTCTTCTTATATTTTGAATCAAAAGTTTTTGATTCTCTCCCAGTAAAATTTTGTTAATTGTCCTAGGACGTAATAGCGGGCTACCCGGAAAACCCGACCTCACACCTAATATTGTAGATACGAAATCGCATCCGGATATACCGATATCCTTGCCCTTCATTACTTATAACGCTTAAAATCGCAGCTACTGTTTTGATTAGTTTTCAGCCATGGTGATAAACCGCGATAGCCAATGGTAGTGACGTTTCTTTTTCTGTTGGGTCAAATACATTGGTCGATTAGCCATTGTTATGGCATACTCACAATCTTCCAACAGTGGGGAGAAACCCAAGTGCATTTTCGTGCGAAATTTTAAAGAGTGGCATAAAATTATTGCTTATATTTGCTACGTATTTGCGTATTGTCAAGAACTTATTACTGGTGCTACAAACATTTTCTTGCTTTGAAACATATCCGTAGCATTAAATAATGGTAATTAAAGATTTAAAATATTTAGCATACAGAAACAATTTTAAATCATGCACGTCGTGTAACATAAGGGAATTTGGGACATGGGGGATTAACATGGAGGGTTTGACTTCCCAAGTGCGGACAGGGGAGTTTGTATCAATATTAACAGTTGAGATGCCAGCAGTTTATACTTTGGCGATGAAAGCTCTGGAGTTAAATACGTCATTACTATTGAATAGTAAAGTTAATACTCCAGAGTTGTTTTCTAAGCCTCAGAAAGATAATAGTGGGTTGCGCTGTGACTCAACGGTGTTATTAATATACCTATTAATATTATTTTCTTTATTAACTGCATACTAGTAATCAACGAAGTTCTACCTGTTACAAAATTCGGATTGACATTCATATCGGTAGCGTTATTGCTATATTCGTCTAAACCTTCGAATCCTGACCTATTCATATTCAAACGTAGAAGTCGGGGCAATTATACAATGCTAAAAATATAACAATTATTTTAGTAAGTTCATTACAAATTCAAACCATATTATACATGGGATTATTTAACGGTACATGTTGAATAGTCGCTGTATGCTACGATAACTGAATTTTAACCCAACATTTTGACAATGTACAATTGAAGCTAATAGTGATGGTTAAATACACCAATAAGCGCTGAAAGCGCATTAAGTGCAACGTAGGCAATATACATGTTTTTCGGAGGATCTTACGTAGGGGATTGAACGAATTCATAGTACTAACGTCCTATAATGCTAAACCCTGTTCGAACCGCGCCTACTATATCTCAGCAGCATTTATTACTACAGCTTGAATTCTGGTAAAGTATTAGACGTGTGTGAAGCGGGTATGTATAATGATGGAAGAATTAACTACTGTCTTCGAATGAAATAGTGCCTTAAAATGAAGGGTTGTGGACGTTAAAATGTAGTGTTCTAAGCGATGTAAAAATTAGCTATTGTATGAATTTTGTTTTTAAATAAGTCTAGTGTAAAATTGTCGCATAAAAAATAAAAATGACGGACGTACTTATGCATAAAACCGTTGACATGATGCGCGCAAAGTTTTGAGTTAACTGCCATGTTATCTCAGAAGTGTGTTGAGAAACACAAGTCCAATACTGACATGAACAGTAACTTGAAAAAGTAAATTCAAATTTCGGTGGTATCAGTTACAGGTTAATGGGTAGACAGTTAAAAACAGTTCAATATTAAGTTTATACCCATTTCCTCACTCAGAGCAACTAATCTTTGGAAATTATTGAAACTAAATTTCTAATGGCAAAATAATTTTGTGACAATTATAAGCATTCAGTATTTCATATTTTTTAATTTTAAAAGGTTAATTTAGTTTGTTCTATTAATTCTGAATTCAAAAAATCTCTTTTGATTTGTGAATATTGCAATTAAAATTGAAAATTAATAAATTTCAATAGAAAAATGATATTATCCATGCTCTAGAACCTGCATCCCCGGGGCGCCTTGATATAGCGAGGTCTTCTATATCGGAGGCTACCACCATGCCCGGTTTTTTTAATAAGCACTTTATTTATCATCTTCAAGATGGCACAGTGGCTAAACGAAAGCTATTTCAATCGCGATCGAAAAGCGATATTATAATATCGAAACATATAATTTATGTGCCCATTATCTTTTTATTATTTTACTATTTTTTATCTTTTTATATTAAAGTGCCATATCCACAATTGAAACATCAATGTAATAACACAACATTAAAACCATAGCACAAACGTAGGAGAAAGCATTAATCTGTGATTAATTGGGCTGGTATATCATTATTTTGGGTATTGGTGTATATTGTAATACATCTGACTGAAATGGGCGAATACGTAATGGAGACGATAACGCAAGGTGTTTGGTTAGTTCGTATGAGTTCCGTATAGTTACCATTTAATATTCGTAAGAATAATCAAGTAATTTTATGAATATGACAGTAACACAGGTAATAACACTAGTAATACAGGTGCGGGAAGGGTATTTAGATGTAAATATATGACCATAAATCTGGTGGTATAGTTAGTAAATTAAAAACGGAAAAAGCAGGGGGCTGTAATGTAGGGTATAGTATAAGGTCTGAAATAATGGGGGAATCAGTGAGTTCACTGAATCAAATGCTGTTTTACAATTGTAAATCAAAAACAAAAGTGTTAACAATAACATGAGTTAAGCAATAGTCTAGCAAAACATTCAACACAACCACTTTTAGCATATTCCAAAACCGCAGTACCTTATTGTTCTTCCTACAACCAAAAGTCTGTAATTAGAAATTTTGTAAATCAATTTTCTAGACAAGCATAAATATAGAAGCAGTCAGTCGTCATTTTTCTAAGTTACATACCCTTAGCGGTTACCGTATTAGATTCCATAAGCAATTTCAAAAATACACAGTCTCATAATTCTTTACCAGCCGCTAAATTGAGCAAATGTTTAAATTAGACAACTGTTGTTGGCCACATAACATTGTATTTCGCTGTATCTTCTTGTATAGACTATAATATAGCCAATGAATCTAAGTTTAAAAAACGATACCAGCTTGATTTATGTGTTGAATAGCCCTATGAGATCGTCGTTCGCATCCAACAAACAAGGAATTCACATATAATTTTTTTATTATTTCATCTTAATGTCGTAGCTTTTGAACATTTGCTAATAGCTGGAAAACGCTGGTCTCAGAAATGTGGTCTTAATTTTTGATCAGAGGACTCGGAGAAGAGTTATAACTTAAACTCTTCAAATATCCAAAGATTGATATTTTGTATGGATAAGACGTTGTCTCGTGGTTTAGCATTGTCGTAATAGCACCTGCTACGTTAAATTTCCAACGTTGCAATACAAATAGCGTGTAAATATCTTTATCCAAAGTGAGTTATGCATAGTACAAAAGATTTTTCCTACTGATTTTCTAAATGCAAACTCCGCTCGTTTCTTTTCAATCAATGTACGGCTAACCTAAACAGGTTTACGTTTGGGCTACAGAAAGCTTACTATAATCTCGACGAAACGTGTACCGCTAACTGATTATGTTAATTTTAAGACGATGATGACGATGATGATGATGATGACGAAACTGAAGTGACCGCAGAACCAGAGCGTAAGCGATCCAAAGGTAATATCACAAAAACTGACGATAAAGCAACCGTTACTAGTCAAATGCAACGCATTCTCGAAGTGCTCTTGAATCACAAAGACAGGTATATTAATACTAAAATGGATCTTTTTGTTACTCTTTCTTGCAGGTAAGACAACACCTTTAAGATTTTGAGTAATTAGAGTACGCCAATTCTTATAAATAAGAGCAGATTTGATTTAAGAACAATGTCAAACGCTTTTGAAGTGACTCAATTGCTATCTTTGGAGTATGTAACAGCGTAGAATTTACTCTTACCAAATGGTAATTTTCCAAATTCACAAACTTCCGAAAATAGCTTCCTCTATTTGGGTTTCTCATAAAATGTGGTCGCTTATGCATCGAATACACAACACATAATTATTTTTTGCCAACAACTAGCTCAGACGAAGCGAGAGAAAATTAGCTGACCTTGCCATACGCAGCTGATTATGCGTGAATAATCTAATGCGCGCGAATACCATCGACTTCTGTCTTTTGGCGATTGTTGTGACAATAGCTTATTTAGTGGACCAAGCATTCTTCGCTATGCAAGAGGGCATAAATTAAATATTTTGGCAACGCGTCCAAAACACAAACAATTGGCCTAATGATTTGTTCCAAAACTTTAAGGTCCTGCGGCGACCGTTTTAATTTTCAAAAATATTAACAAAGTTTTGTTTCGCTATCAACTGTGAATATCTCCATTTATTGTTTCAAAACTATTGAGCTTTGAGATGCGCGGTTTGCGAACTAACGGATTTGATATGTGTATTTCGAAATGCGCTGCAAAAGTCGCGAAATGCAAGTTGTCTTATTATCAGTGTTCGTCGTTCGAAATTCCTTCATGGTAGCAACATTTTCCCTGTAGTCTTCCTAGTTGCTGTCTCCGGCCCTCGTTCCATGTTAAACTAAATGCATGTTTTTTGTCCGGAGTTTCCTGAAATAGCGTTAGAGGCAAAAACCTTAAAAATCTCTTTTTTTATCCGTCTGTGGAGATTACAACCGATCATCGCATTAATGGATTATCATAATTTTTTATTGATCACAAATTCAATCTATTTGGTGCCTTTCATTAAACGCTAAACACGCCGTCCACGTCTTCCCGGTCAAAATGGGCCCCAAAGAGGTAAAGGGTCGCGTTTTTGAATTTTGGCGATCCGAACTAATATAGAGGTTTCGGAGCGATAAACGGAGACCGCTATACAGAATTTTGCATCAATAGCTACAATATAGCAGTTATGTTTTTGTCAAAACTTGTTGGTTCGAGCTATAAGCCAAAGTTTAAAAAATACATCCAACAGTGAAAATTTCAAAAATTTTACAAAGTAAGTTTTTTCCTTGTTGAGTGTGAATTATGGGTTTATAAGGTTATTTAACCCGTTAAACATGGTAGTTTCATTGTTTTAACACTGTATTGGCTGTGTTATTAACCCTCTTTGACGATGCCGCAGCGAAATTTGGTACATTTTGGCACCAAAAATAGTCAAATCTCGCTAATTTTCTTATATAAATTTATGTAGGTCAATCGAACGTGTCTATAATCAGGGTTGTTAGATACTATAAAAGTAATAGTATTTCCCTGGTATGTATTCGGATAAGGCAAGTTTCATTACGTAAAATCACTCTTCAAAATAGAATTTTTCTTAAAATTTGCGATTTATAAATTTAAACAGTTTTCGTCTTTTTGGTCATTGGAAGGAGAAATAGAGTTCTTTGGTTTCGATATATGGCTGCTGTGCCCGTAGCATTGTCGTTGAACTTTACCGATATATAATTGTTATCATGTGACTTTAACCGTGCTTAAGAACCTGAATTTGAAATGACAAAATCGTCCATAAGGGCACAGTAGCCACGCTCGCTCCGTTTTCGATCGCTTTGCGAGTTAATAGTATTCTGGCTTCTTCACTCGCAAAAAATTTTCCAGGGGTCATGGACCGGTGGCCTCGGTTCGGAACTGCAGGACGCCGGATTTGCCAGGGGCGCGAACTGAACCTTTAACTTGAACTGGGGGTCGAAATTGAAAAATTTTCAAAATTTAATACTTAAAATGCCTAAATCTTAAATTTAAATAGCATCAGAAACGGTACAGAAACGCATTTATTAATGTTAGAATCAATGTTTCAACCAATTTTTGGTGAAATTATTGTAATTCTTTAATTCGGAAATGATTTTTTTTTAAATTTTGTCCATTTTTTATGTCATCTAGGGAGTAATTTTACCGGGGAAATATAAAAATTTTCCCAGGGCTGCATTTTGCTGGGGAGCTTACATTTTGGCAGGGGGCCCCAACCAGTCATACGTTTTTTGCCAGTGGGCACCGAAAAATGCCAGGTCTGCCCCACTTTGGACAGTTATTAATGTCTTTAAAATCGCGTTTTGTGTATGGTATATATATTTTAGATAACTGATCGGAGCAATTGTTTTCGTTAGAGGGAGAAATTCGGCACCATCTGTCCGTCCGTTGAACTCCTCAATAACTACAGGCCCGATTAAAAAACTTTTCGTTTGAAAGGTCTAATATCGGACAGGTGCAAGACATATAGATTTTGACAAAATTTTCTTTGTAGTAATTAACTAATTAGTTAAGCGTGTCGGCCTATTTTTAGCATTTTCAAACAATGATTGCTTATTTTTCAATGAATAATTATTGTAAAACTATTATTTTGGTGCGCTTATTACATCTCACAGTGCTGATTATGAATCTGATATTTATTACTATTCGGGGATGTTAAAAATATGCTAATTAAATTACTAAATAGATAATATTTTGAAAATTTTCAAAGTGCTCCGAAATGAAAAAAATTGCATACGGGGGTTTCCTGTGACGTTGATCACGAATATGGTATTTCTGAAGCTCCAAACCTTGGCTGTATATTCTAATTAGTTAATTGTTTAGCTAATTAGTTAATGTTATACAAGTTTTAAAATCACCTTAAAATTGCTGATTTTGGTACTCGGGGGTCTTCGATATCGCTGATCATGAATATGTGACTTTTAAACCTCTATGACTTTATCGTGTTTGCTAATTAGTTAAATAGTTAGGTGATATTACTAATTAATTATTAATTTCTTACCTAGGTAGCTTTTTGTATGGTGGATTTGACATTGAATGTCAAAAACGTGATGCTTGCATAAATTGATTAAATATTTAGTTGAAATATATGTATACATAAATAACATATAATATACTTTGACCAATGCTCCGCTCACTTTTTGTAATTTATTACGTTTACTAGTACGCTTTGAATTATCCTCTGCGAATGAACATAGGCGCCAAAATACTTCCTTTCGTAAGACCTGGACGAGATGGTAAAACAATAAAGAAGTGCATTCTGTCAACAGACAAGAACTAGATTATTTTATTGTCATTACTCAGTGTACACAGAACGCAAATGTTTGAATATTGAATATGTACTATGCGTTATAATCGTTGCTACACTCATAATAATCCAACAGTGTGTTGTATTTCGGCACGAAACAAGGTGGTAGTTAGTGCAGCTAAACTTACTTATACACTAGAGATGCTGGAAAATTTGGTCGCATTAATGGGTTTGCCGCTGTCAAAAGTGTCATGTTTTATATCAACCCTGGAATTACGTTTTTTCTTAAATACGTTTGCTTCTGAAAGAATATAGACGTTGAATCTTATTTAAATGTATAATTTAAGTTGCGCGCAAATGCCGTTGTTAATGCTACGTTTAAAATTGTATTTAAGCACCGGAGAGCGAGTTATCAGTGAAGCTTTTATGCAACTGCCGACACGACGTGAAATGCCGTCCTATTACGCCGTAATCGATCGGCCTATGGAATTCAGAAAGATTAAGGTACGTTTCTGAGCTGTTATTTCATAGCAAAATGATAAATGTTGCTGCGTTTTTTATTTTTGGATTAAGACTCCCGGTTCTGGAGTTATGGGGTTTGAGGTATGGCATCCTCGTAGTTCCTTGACCCAAAATTCGAAAATTTGTTCTAACGTCCTGTGGGCTGAAAAGTTTCACTTGGTGGTTTTCGGGTTTGGGAAACTCATTGCCAGCGTTGGTTTTGCTGTGCGATTCATGGTTCTATAGGTACGGAGGTATGGTGCCCCATAATCCCTCGACCAAAAATTTTGAATTTTATTGTGACGTTCTGGGAGGCTGAAAGCTTGCACTTGAGGTTTTTCGCACATGGGAAACTCATTGCCGGTATTAGTTTTGTTCTAACTTATGCGGTATTGTGTGATATCCACATATAGTATATCGACGTATGCTATCGTTAGCTGATTGGCTATGCACGCAAAAGGGGTAGGTGTACCTATGCTTCACTACGATCGATAGAGTATTAGTAGAACTATATAGTACTTTACTAGGTTTAGCGCTAAGCTAGCTAAAATCACCTCAATTGTTAAAAAGAAAATCGTGTTGCTAGAAAATAGTCAATAGGAAAACGGTTCCAGGCTTTTGACAAACATTACAATGTAGTTATTGTCAACAACGCTTTTCACAGGGCCTCCACCAGTTATACATATGGCAACGCCTCCAGAAAAACGATAAACCAAATAGTCTACGAACTTGCCAATAGAAAGTGGTAATCAACCATACTTGATTCAAGATTTCGCTACAGTGGTGTTGCGCTTTGCTCAGATCATGCTTTGATAGTGGCAACCTTAAAGGTATTTCATACGAGTCGTTCCATCAATTACAACCCTGGCATAGGTACCGACCATCTTAAGGTAGAACTTGTGCTCAGTGAATTCAAATAGGAGGCGGGCAATTTGCTGACAGTTCATTTAAAGGGTGCGCATACCATGTAAATAGACGAATATTGTATTGTATTGGCTTTCTGTGTTGTACAACCATCTTCGTAGTATGTGAAGTCAACAAATAAACCCCAAAAATATCGGATCTTTGCCGTAACTTTGGACCTAGTAGAAGACCGCAATAAATTCAAACGCAGCGGGCTAAACTGAGAGAAGCCCGTATCTAGCATAAGGAACGTCAAGAAGAAATTCTGGTAACAAAGATCGAACTACAAAGTGCTGCTCCAGCGGCGATAGTCGCCGAGTGGCGCCGTTTTATCAGAGAAGACGGAGGTGCAGTACAGTCACTGCCCTGTAGCGATACATGCCCAATCATATTTCAACGCGCTTCTGGAACCTGTGCGATACCCGTACCTTCCGCGCCGACTCCCTAAACGTGGCCAACGAACCACAGATACCGATTCCATAGATGTTTCCCCTCCATATTTTTACTGACGGGCTTCTCGTATAATTATTTTTTCGACTCACTGTTTTGTTTTTCGATTTGGCTATATGTGATGCTGGATCGTTACGTATATGATGTGTAATTGCATACAGTGCTAAGTACACTGGGCTCTCCAAATTGGGAGCTGTCATTTTTTGGTTCCCCTAAGTTCAAAACGGGTGTCCATCGGTTCATGCCCCCTGGCAAAATTTTCGGCTCTCCCGGTTCACCCCCTTTTGGTTAATTATTTTTTGTTTCCAATCGGTCCAAAGTACATGAAATTTGATCAAAATTTGTACTTAAATTCCTTCTTGAAGTAAAAGATTTCGCGAGTTTTGTCAAAATTTGCTTCAAAATAGCTTTTTCATTTTGGCAGTTCAAGCATTTTGGCAGTGTTTCGGACACGATCTTTAACTGTTTTTCTCTTTGCAATATGCCCCGCCTGGCAAAATCGGGCTCCCCCGGTTCATGTCCCCTCGCAAAATTTTCAGCGAATAGAGAGCCGAGCCAAGACTACATAATATGCAGTATATATCTAGTTTTTCAGTGCTAAAATCCCCCTACATGGACCCACCGACCTCCGAACTCGGGGTTCGATCCGAACCTCGGGAGCCCCCTCATCCTGGAATTTTGCATCAACGAAACCACGAAAACCTTATTTTACAATTTCCTCTTTTCAGAATAAGCTTCGAGACGGAAAGTACAAAACGATGGATGATTTAGAGGCAGACGTTTATTTGTTGTGTGATAACGCGCAACATTTCAATGAGGAAGGGTCTCAGGTAAACATTGTTTTACAATCTTAGAAATGGAATCTTGATCTTAGTAGTAAAGATTTCCTCAGCGATTATTGTCAAATAGAAAATATTTTCCTATAAAACGACCTTTCGATATAGTTCATATATTTCGTGTTTAAACTGGTAATATTGCTATTACCGGTTTTTTTGGTAAAACTCACTGCTGCTAACGTTTGTCTGGCGCGCTGGTGAATGCAGACATTATCGATCTTTCGATGAAATATTACGTCCATTTCCTAAAATTCAATAGCTTTGTTAAAATAATAGATCTAATCTGGCCTGTCCACAGCCCTGCGAAAAGCGGGGCGGGGGAAACGTCGGGGGGTATGTTCATTTTCGAGGGAAATTAAAAGTGGGGGTGTAAATTTTGCTTAAAATACTAAATATTTCCATATTTTCATGTATTTTTACTACCGTGAATGTATCTTCAAGCTAAAAAACGATATTTTAGCATTATAAGTAGTGGTAATTAATGTTTAAAAAACAATTTACAAAAACATAAATTTTTAGACATTAAAAATGTTTGGAATTTGTTGAACATGGGGGTTTCAGCCGAGTGGGGGGACGGACATGGGGGAAAATCTCACGAACAAGGGGGATTTGGAAAGTAGAGGTATATACCCCCACCCTCCCTCACTGCGGACAGGCTAGTAATTTTTTAACTTGTGGGAATGGTGTGGACATGATGGGTGGATTTACATATCAGGTATTATGCATTTTTGTAAGTCGTAAGTGCGCCTGATCATAAATTTTTCAGGAGGCCGGAGTTACTTCGTTGAGCAACTGTTATCCTTATTATTATGATGAAAGACATTTTGATTTTATTCCACATTTTTTTATTTATACATGTCAATTTCATAATATTTATAACTTTGAGATAATCGCTAAATTTCTTTATAGTTTAAAGTCTAAATTTTCGTACCTGCTGCTTCAAGTTTTGTCAATGAATTAATTTTTCTTTAGATCTACAACGACTCCGTTGTTCTTAAGGCATTGTTTACTGAAGCTCGTCGTCGTTTAGAAGGTCTCAGCTCTACTGCTAGTGCAGCAAATGCTTCTGCCAATAGCACGTCTGACAGCGGATCGGCAAAGGAGAAGGACAAGGAGCTAAAACCAAGTCCTGTCGAGCAAAAGCAGACTTCTCGCCCGCCAAGCAGCATTAGCAATACCGCTGGGACTGGTTCTCGTTCGAGCTCTCGGACTGATCAGCGCGAAGCTCTTGTAGCAGTTACAAATGCTATAGAACCTGCTGCCAAACAGGGCAAAATTGAATCGCCTAAATCTAGTGCAGAAGACATTGTCAAGACCCCAACAAGCGTTAGTACGGAGAAGAAGGAAGAATCTGAAACCAACATAACTATATCTTCTACTCAGCCAACGGCACCATCTAAATCTAAATTATCTCCCAAGGGTGACGATAAGCAGCAGTCCCCAAATTCGAAAGGAATAGTCAAGCAAGCTACTACTCAAAAATCAAAGCAACAACAGGTTCAACATAGTCAAAAGGACCAGCAAATGCGCCAACAACAGCTTACATTGCAACAACTGCAGCAGCAGAAACAGCAACAATTGTTGCAGCAAATTATGGCGCAACAAAAGCAGCAACAATTACAGCAGCAGAAACAGGCGACATTGCAAAAACAACAGCAGCAACTTCAACAACAACATCTGCATTTGCAACGGCTTGCAGCTGCGGGTGGCCCGGAAGCGCAACAGCTGCTCAAGCAACTTCAGATGCAATTACAACAAAAGCAGCATCAGCAGCGTAGTGCAAATGGTGCTTCAAGCGCCAAATCTACTGGTCCTTCTGGTGCCAGAAGCCCAAATATTGACGTCAATCAAATGATGTTAATGAAACAGTTACAACTACAGCTTCAGAAACAACAGCAACAACGACAAGCGCAGCAGCAACGTCAGCAACAGCTGCTGCTTCAGCAACAGTTAGCTGCTGCCGCTGTTGCTCTTGGAGCCGGAGGTGGTGGCGGCAGCAATTCTGAAGCCGCTAATCTAATGATGAAGCAACTCCAGTTGCAAATATTGCAGCAACAACAGCGAGCGGCAGCTGCTGCTGCAGTTGCATCTGGCAAGTTGTCGCCTGGAGCGTTATCACCGGGCTCTTCTGCGTTAGCTTCAGCATCACAGCAGCAATCTCAGGCAGCAGTCGCTGCTGCCGCAAAACTGTTGGCGGCTAGCAAAGCGAGTAATCAAAAAGTTACCACAACGCAGCCAGCTGGAAAACGAATGGAGGGTGGAGAGTCTGCTGCAGTGGTGGATGCGTGCAGTAGTGGGACACCCGCCACGGGAGCGTCGTCTGGGGCAGCGGAAGTAAGTTTAGCTGGAATGTACATAGTATTTTGTGTCATGCAAGAAAAAAGACTATATTCAAACTACCACAGTTGGGCTACGTATGATGTAAGTAAGATCACAATAGTTTAGCTTGAACGCATCGCCACACTTAGACATAACACAGCGAAAAACCTGTTTGGCTTCCTTGAAATCTCTAACGTTGATCTCGATATTTTAATACCCTCAAATTAGGTTGAAATTGCTAAATGTCCACGTTGTATTTACATACTATATTTTTCACTATATTATGATTGTATACCAATCAAATTATTGTGGAATATTAGAATAATGCATTTGTTTGTGTTGGAAAAACTTCCGCGAAAGTTGACTATAGGCTTTTAATCAGAAGATTTTGCTTGTAGCCCCATGCAAATTGTTGTAGTGCTCCAGAGACAACACAATCTAATAATAAAAGTAATATAAAATTACGTTGGAACGTACAACCGTTGTTCTTTAATAAATTTTGGGCCTTATGTTATTTTTGGTTAAGACTGGAAACCTCGATGTAGGGACATAACCGTTACGTCTCTTCGTTAACACAACTGCACTGTACAGGAAACATAATTCAACTAACTGTTATGCAAAACCAATTGATGAACATTTTTATTTTGTGCAATGTTTAGAGAAAACTCGCTGCGCCGTCAAGAATAGACTTTTGTATTTTTTTATTACGGTCTTCTGTAAACGTCGCATGTTTAAACAAACTTTACGGAATTTAGCACCACTCACACATCGTTGTTATTGGTCAAACTATTGTTATTTGGTAACGTATCGGGTATACCTACTTCTGTGCGGAATTATTTGCTTACTTCCTGGTCATTATATCGCGATAGCACTTTACGCATCATTTTGTAATACTCGTCTTTGATATTGGTTATTAATTAAATAATGAATGACGCATGTTCACCTAGGTTTTTGTTTAGATGTAATCGTGGCAGGGATGGTAAACCGGAACATCGAAAAGAAATCTAAGCGATTATCGTTGTGATTGCGTATATATTTGTTCATTTCATGTATATTATAGGAAACGAGTAGCGGAAGCAGCCGACGGCGTAAGTCTCAGCCAACGAAACGTGTCGAAATTTCGGACTCGGAGTCAGCGGCTGCATGTGAAACGTCAGCGGCAGCAGTGTCGGCGTCGAAGGTACCAAACTGTACCAGCGGCGAAGGAACCGCGTTTGGGATCTCGGTTGACGAATGCGATGACGACGCCAGCGGTGGTGATGATGGCGATGACGATTATACAGTGATGATGAGTGGAAAGGATTGTATCGACCAAAAAACCAGCAACGAGTCGGGCGGTCAAGGAGAGGAGAAAAGTAGCCAGGAAGAACCGAAGAAAAACAACACAGAATCATGTTGATCAGTAGCTAAACATGATGATGATGACAATGTTGTCGTTTCGTTTGTGTTGTGTTTGTTGTGATTGAATTTATTTTTTGATGTTTATCTCTTTTTGTATAATGTATTCCATCCGTGTTTTTCAGGGAGTAATCGTGTTCCGGTTGCGGTTCCGGCAAAAGGCAAAAACCATACCGGAACCGGAATTTCGGTTTAAAAAATTTTGCTTGAAATTTTCCGTATTTTTGATTCGTCTGTGGTACAAACATAATACATAATATACACAACGATCGAGTTCCTATACAACCAAACAAAAGAAAAGATTAACTGAACAATTTGCCGTATGAATCAGAAGTAGGACACATAATTTCAGTTGGAATTTTTCATCTTAACCCTGCAGGAGTTTGTTAGCAAAACAAAGCCAGCTCGATGCTTGTTACAGCTATTTAACATATTCAGAAGTCTGCGGGGTATGTTAGAAGTAAACCGGCCCAACTCGGTAACATAGTATGGCTAATTTAGAAGTACTTAACTGAAGGCTTGGCTAATATAAGCGGTGACAAGCACTAATTTGTAAACTTTGGAAATCAGTCTACATTGAAGTAAAATAACATAGTGGAACGCAGACAGAAACTGAGTTCTTGGCAATGAACTGCATTTATTGAAACCGTGTGAGAAGTATAACAGTTTATCTCATTTTTTGTAATCTGATCAGAAAGTTAACATCATTATCATCTAGCTGACGGGAACTGGTTGCCCAACGCTAGCCTAAACAATGTCTCTGATCACTGACCAGAAAAATATAGTATATCTTCCGTTAACCAATAATTTTAAATTTGATGCAGAAAAACGTGTAACAAACTTATGTGTAGTAAAGGGAGGCGATCAGAGACAACGCTAAAGTATTTAGTCTGCGCTCCATGCAAGCATGTTTATTTACAAACACGGTCAGTATGACACAATTTAAGCAAGGCTGTATAGTGGAAGGCATTTTTTCTCTCGGAGTTCAAAAACCAACTTATTGATCGACGAATAAACATAATTAGCTTCCTCAGTCTCTTAAGAGTTCCATAAAAGCAATAATGCCGTCGTAATACATTAATCTTAACGTAAAAGTTATTTTTAATACATTATAAATTCACTATGCCTTCATTTCTCCTTCGATATGTTTTACTATAGGTATTTAAGTTTCGAAGACCAGGTTCCTGATTTGGTTTAAATGGACCGTTTCGGTTGCTGGTTTCGGTTCCGGTTATTCCCTGGTGTTTATGTTTTAATGAACTGTACTGTACATTGTTAACCTTCCTACGGAGGAAATTAGGGTGGGTAGGTATTTCAGATTTCCCCAGAAGCTCCAGATAAGGCCTTTTTTGGCTTTCCCCAGTTCTCCCAGCTTCTCTGTGAATCAAAAAATATGCCAGTTGTTTGTTATGAACTAAAAGTCCCTAAATTTTGCCCTCTGATGTTAACACCGATAACATTGCCGTCAGTGTTTCAGTATATAATCTGCATTATTCTGTACTAGTCGACAGCCTGTGGTGAAACAACACGAAAAAATGTGCCCTGACATCTCATAGCTCCTTGCTGGAATTTCGGGGACAAAAATTAAACACTTTAATTGACTTTTGTGTGTCAAATTTCTTTATGTGAGACTAACTTCATTTTTTCCGATTTTTGAACCACTGAGGGTATATTATAGGGGTACTATAACGCCATATATCTCCTTGCCGGAACCTCAGAGGCCAAAACTAACCATTTCAATGGATTCAGCATGTCAAATTACCTTGCATGCTTCTTAACTTCATTTTTTCGATTTTTGGACTCCTGAGGGTCATATAGGGGTGCATTCCAGCGGCACCCTGACCCCACATATCTCTTTACCGGAATCTCAAAACCCAAGAATAACCATTCCAATGGATTCAGCAGGTTAAATTAGCTTATATGAGGCTAGCTTCATTTTTTGATTTTTACGCTTGAGAGTTATTTTATAGGGGTGCCTTCGGAAGGTGTCTGACTTCCTGTACTTACGTACCGGGAGCTCGGAGATGAAAATTAACTACTCTAATAGATTCAGTTGGTCAAATTCTTATATGAGACTAACTTCATTTTTTCGATTTTTGGACGATTGAGGATCATATTGTGGGGGTACTGTCTTGAAATGTTATTTCAAGAACTGGTAAAATGGAGAATTAGATTTTATACTCAAATGCTTAAAATTTAAGTTTGAAACATTGGTCAATATGCAAAATTCCGTTTACTAAATTCTAAACATTAGCTAAACTGACTATTGTGGTTATGACTGTGTCACAGATTCAGTAATCGTTTTTTGCTGTCTGTTTACGTTTACATAGTGTCAACTATTACAAATGTCCCATTTGTGTTAAACGGAGGATTACCGTTGGTCTGGTTATCAAGGGCCCTGTCTGCGAATGGTTCAATGATGGTAATAGCGGCGTTATGTATGTGCACATGAACTGTGATACCGGCGGAGTGGACATCGCGACTACACTGCTGTTTTTTCGACTCTTTACGTCCGGCTTTGTTTAGCATCGTCATATAGTACCTACCTATTTTGTTTATATGAATAACACTGAACAATGACTCTCCTAATGTCTTATCGAAAGCAATTTGTAACTCTAATTGACACTAATTAATAGGCATTCAGCGTCGTCACTGCTTCCTGCCCTTTCGTTTGTCATCTGATTAGTTACGTCTGCCACTTCTTTTTTGGCTAGTTAGCAATTACGGAATTGTCGTCTCCTACTGCTGTGTTCCACTCGTCTGCTACTGCTGAATATCGTCATCAAGTACTGCTGAGTTTCACCTCTTCAGCCGCTGCTGAGTTTCATCACGCCTATGGGGCGTCTTTCTTAACGTCACTCTCATTGTCGCTCATTTTGCACATCTGTGCTTGCTGACGTGCATCTTTACAACGATATATGTATCTCGCTACATCGTCTGTCTCCTAATACTGCTACGTTTCCGTCACAATTGGTTTTTGCACCGGGTTGCGATTCTGTCGAACAAACATCAAGTGGACAATCGTCTTGATAATTTTGTGAGTGCTTTCAATTATTGTTTCTGTGTTTTAACCACAGGTACCCTTCGGATGCCCTAATCCCCTTTATCTCCTTACCGGAACCTCAGAGGCCAAAACTAACCATTTCAATGGATTCAGCATGTCAAATTACCTTGCATGCTTCTTAACTTCATTTTTTCGATTTTTGGACTCCTGAGGGTCATATAGGGGTGCATTCCAGCGGCACCCTGACCCCACATATCTCTTTACCGGAATCTCAAAACCCAAGAATAACCATTCCAATGGATTCAGCAGGTTAAATTAGCTTATATGAGGCTAGCTTCATTTTTTGATTTTTACGCTTGAGAGTTATTTTATAGGGGTGCCTTCGGAAGGTGTCTGACTTCCTGTACCTACGTACCGGGAGCTCGGAGATGAAAATTAACTACTCTAATAGATTCAGTTGGTCAAATTCTTATATGAGACTAACTTCATTTTTTCGATTTTTGGACGATTGAGGATCATATTGTGGGGGTACTGTCTTGAAATGTTATTTCAAGAACTGGTAAAATGGAGAATTAGATTTTATACTCAAATGCTTAAAATTTAAGTTTGAAACATTGGTCAATATGCAAAATTCCGTTTACTAAATTCTAAACATTAGCTAAACTGACTATTGTGGTTATGACTGTGTCACAGATTCAGTAATCGTTTTTTGCTGTCTGTTTACGTTTACATAGTGTCAACTATTACAAATGTCCCATTTGTGTTAAACGGAGGATTACCGTTGGTCTGGTTATCAAGGGCCCTGTCTGCGAATGGTTCAATGATGGTAATAGCGGCGTTATGTATGTGCACATGAACTGTGATACCGGCGGAGTGGACATCGCGACTACACTGCTGTTTTTTCGACTCTTTACGTCCGGCTTTGTTTAGCATCGTCATATAGTACCTACCTATTTTGTTTATATGAATAACACTGAACAATGACTCTCCTAATGTCTTATCGAAAGCAATTTGTAACTCTAATTGACACTAATTAATAGGCATTCAGCGTCGTCACTGCTTCCTGCCCTTTCGTTTGTCATCTGATTAGTTACGTCTGCCACTTCTTTTTTGGCTAGTTAGCAATTACGGAATTGTCGTCTCCTACTGCTGTGTTCCACTCGTCTGCTACTGCTGAATATCGTCATCAAGTACTGCTGAGTTTCACCTCTTCAGCCGCTGCTGAGTTTCATCACGCCTATGGGGCGTCTTTCTTAACGTCACTCTCATTGTCGCTCATTTTGCACACCTGTGCTTGCTGACGTGCATCTTTACAACGATATATGTATCTCGCTACATCGTCTGTCTCCTAATACTGCTACGTTTCCGTCACAATTGGTTTTTGCACCGGGTTGCGATTCTGTCGAACAAACATCAAGTGGACAATCGTCTTGATAATTTTGTGAGTGCTTTCAATTATTGTTTCTGTGTTTTAACCACAGGTACCCTTCGGATGCCCTAATCCCCTTTATCTCCTTACCGGAACCTCAGAGGCCAAAACTAACCATTTCAATGGATTCAGCATGTCAAATTACCTTGCATGCTTCTTAACTTCATTTTTTCGATTTTTGGACTCCTGAGGGTCATATAGGGGTGCATTCCAGCGGCACCCTGACCCCACATATCTCTTTACCGGAATCTCAAAACCCAAGAATAACCATTCCAATGGATTCAGCAGGTTAAATTAGCTTATATGAGGCTAGCTTCATTTTTTGATTTTTACGCTTGAGAGTTATTTTATAGGGGTGCCTTCGGAAGGTGTCTGACTTCCTGTACTTACGTACCGGGAGCTCGGAGATGAAAATTAACTACTCTAATAGATTCAGTTGGTCAAATTCTTATATGAGACTAACTTCATTTTTCGATTTTTGGACGATTGAGGATCATATTGTGGGGGTACTGTCTTGAAATGTTATTTCAAGAACTGGTAAAATGGAGAATTAGATTTTATACTCAAATGCTTAAAATTTAAGTTTGAAACATTGGTCAATATGCAAAATTCCGTTTACTAAATTCTAAACATTAGCTAAACTGACTATTGTGGTTATGACTGTGTCACAGATTCAGTAATCGTTTTTTGCTGTCTGTTTACGTTTACATAGTGTCAACTATTACAAATGTCCCATTTGTGTTAAACGGAGGATTACCGTTGGTCTGGTTATCAAGGGCCCTGTCTGCGAATGGTTCAATGATGGTAATAGCGGCGTTATGTATGTGCACATGAACTGTGATACCGGCGGAGTGGACATCGCGACTACACTGCTGTTTTTTCGACTCTTTACGTCCGGCTTTGTTTAGCATCGTCATATAGTACCTACCTATTTTGTTTATATGAATAACACTGAACAATGACTCTCCTAATGTCTTATCGAAAGCAATTTGTAACTCTAATTGACACTAATTAATAGGCATTCAGCGTCGTCACTGCTTCCTGCCCTTTCGTTTGTCATCTGATTAGTTACATCTGCCACTTTTTTTTTGGCTAGTTAGCAATTACGGAATTGTCGTCTCCTACTGCTGTGTTCCACTCGTCTGCTACTGCTGAATATCGTCATCAAGTACTGCTGAGTTTCACCTCTTCTGCCGCTGCTGAGTTTCATCACGCCTATGGGGCGTCTTTCTTAACGTCACTCTCATTGTCGCTCATTTTGCACATCTGTGCTTGCTGACGTGCATCTTTACAACGATATATGTATCTCGCTACATCGTCTGTCTCCTAATACTGCTACGTTTCCGTCACAATTGGTTTTTGCACCGGGTTGCGATTCTGTCGAACAAACATCAAGTGGACAATCGTCTTGATAATTTTGTGAGTGCTTTCAATTATTGTTTCTGTGTTTTAACCACAGGTACCCTTCGGATGCCCTAATCCCCTTTATCTCCTTACCGGAACCTCAGAGGCCGAACGAACCTTTTCAATACATTCAGCATTTCAAATTGCTTTATATGAGATAAACTTAATTTTTTCGATTTTTCAACCCCTGAAGCTCATAAAGGGAGGGGACTAACACCCCATAACTCCTTACCGGAACCTCGAAGACGAAAGTTAACCTTACGAATTGACATAGCCTGTCAAATTACCCAACAGTATCCTTTTTAATTTTGGACCTCTGAGGCTCATATATGGAGTGTTGGCCTACCTGCGATATAATACATTTTGTACCAAACAAACCCTAAGAAAGGTACTAATTTTCAACTATTTTCGTTATATACAGAAGCTGTGATATCGGAGTAGGAGGAGTAGCAGATCACACCAGTTATTAGTACATAAATTTACCGTGAAACAGCAATTTATGTTACTTACACGTTTTTCATTCCCAGTTCAGCTGGGATTTCCATCAATTCCACCGGGGTAAACCGAAGTTCTTACCCTCCACCAAAGGGCGCCTAGTTCTTCCTAGGTACTTTAGAAGAAGTTTAAGAAAGCCAGCTTTAATATTGAATTGTGATTTAAAATTAAGCACGATTATGTATGTCGACTTTTGTCTTTATCAAACTAGAGATAATGTTTGGTTTCCATAACGGGTGTAGCAGTAAGCTTTTGGTTAGATAACGCTCATAGCGACCCTGCCAAATACCTTTTTTATCATTATGCCCACGCCTGCTTGTATATACGGAATCCTTAGCTGGTGAAACAGTGTCCTGATGTAACATTGAATTCGCTGTTAGAAAAAAGGTTCGCTAGTGTAATATTCACTCCGTAGCTAGTAAAAGATGTCCTAATCTTGCGCTGTAAGTTATTTGCATAATTCATTATTGTGTTGCAATAGTCATGGTGTAGCTGTACTACTTAACTTTTAAACGCTGTGCTTGTACGACACCATCTATCGGAACATCGAATGGCTGACCTGGATTAGTCATTTTGCGCTGTTTCCCCTGGTCAGACTCAAGAAGTTACTGAGTTATATCAAGCCACAGGAGTGCTTCACGGGACGTGTTCGAATCCTGTCGGATTTGTTGCGCACGTTGCCTCCGCGGTATTACCATTGAGGTTCCCAGGGAGGTTGTGTGCGTCACCTGCTCACATTCCAAGGAGAGCATAACGCTATCCCCCATTATGATCTCACCAGTAAGTTGTAATCAACTGCATCGTTGTGAGTTATGACAATATCATTGATTAACTTATAGTCATATTGGCCCCACCAGGGTCTGACAATTCCTGGACGTTTAACATAAGGTGGCTTTGTCCATTCAACTACGGGATCCGGTGGGCGGCTCTCAGAACTCTCGCCGACGTTTGACGCTGAGGCTTGACCTTCTGATGCTAGCCCTGAATGTGGTTCGTCGACTACGACGACGATTTCAAACTCCGTCACACATATCGTTGCATATATCATCAATTCTACACCGGAAGACAGTGGGTTTTAACAATGGTTTATTGATAAGCAAATTGGATACACCTTTAGTACAGGTCAACATGACAAGATGGAAGGTAATGGCCGTCCTAATTGAATGAACACAGCCGCAAACTAGTTCGATAACGCTCGGGCTTCACGAATATACAAAGAACAGCTGCGCTCACCTTACTAAAAGAAATGGGAACAGCTTGCGAACGCTCTACGATTAGCTAGAGGGCGCCAGGAGCTAACTGATCACTAGATGGCAATTGGCCGGTTCAGGTAAGCTGAAGGCTAGCAGAAAGTGGTTAGCGAACATAACGCACTAGGATAGATACGATCTCATGGCAAAGGGAACACGAGTGATACAGAGCAATACGATCACTCATCCTATCCTAGAGATAGTCTACTGTGACTTTAAATATGGAAGAGTATAAATGGTACAATCCCATGCATCAATAACATACAACAATTAATTAGCATGGTGCAGCAAACAATATTCCAATATAACACGGCACCTTACGAATCACTACGGTTCGGTACGATGCTAATAAATACTATAATAAATGCTACATGGCATGACAGTAGGTACACAGTAGTTACGTTCTGACAACCCGTGTTAGAAATTGAACTTACAAATAGTTACAGGGAAGTTTCCTAATCATTTTGCTCCTGAGTAAAGTTGGTGTGAGTCAGGCGGAATCCAATCGCTCAAAGGTGTGTATCTTCATTAGGGGTTAGGATTGTTCACTTCCGAGGACGTGTTTACCATACTTTCATCGGTATGCAGGGAAATTTTGAACGGCAACATGACGCGGTCTCTTTTATGGCGCTCAACTTAAGCTTATCTGGCGGCCAGTTCAATACCTAGTCGCGTCGGTAAAAATCAGTTAATTGCGTAACAGCCAAGGAACAAGCATGTTACCGGCTTGCGAGGCAGATTGCAAATAGGGCGCGGATTCGATGTCCCCGGCAGACAATTTCAACAGGGGCATTGCGAATTATTTGTTAGGTGAAGTCATCCATGCTCGGTATCCATCAACAATATAATTCAATTTCGATATGCACAACTATATATGTACTGCGATTCTCAGTCTCAACTCAAGGGTTATGGTTCCCTTGATTGTAGCCGTTGTCCTGATTTACACTGGTGAACTACTGCGAACCATAGAGGTACGCAGTGCGGGCGTCGCAATTACACTCGGAAGTCCCGGTAAAAGTAAGTCGGGACCAGTTTCATATCTGCTAAGCTCTGCTAAAATTGTCGTTTCCTACGAAATTTTCTCACAACTTTTGTGCATAATGCCTAGTTTCCAAACATGGGGAACATAATACTTACTGATATCAGAGAACTCTGTACTGTCATAGATAATTTTGTGAAGTTACTTCATCGGGCCCGATCCAGGAAAAATTACTAAAACTAAGTATATTTTAAGTTTCAAGATCTAGTTACCTAGAGTGTATAATAATTCAGCGGGCTTACTTCCAGAGTCGTTCTTGCTGAAAAAAGGCGTGTCTCACCTCGTTGTGAAATTCTGTAGCCAAAGTGGTAGCGCCTAAATTCCTAACGGCTCAGGCCGTTAATCTAGTCCTAATCACCCTCAGTCCCAAGAATACAGGGTCAAAAGCGTGTATTTTAGCACAGAAAAGCACCTGAAATTCACAGGTCTTCATAGATTTCACGTGTGCCCTAGGGCTCTTTCTTAATAGTGCTAATTTCATAGCACATTTCTTAACAGTGCATGTATTTCTCTATCCCAATTTCTTATAGTGCACCTAAAGTCGATGATTTCTGCCATCTAGAGGTCCGTGCCAATCGATATCGAAATCATGCTATTTATACAGACAACGTTATTTAACTAGATCGCGACTATACTTCAACTGAGCGGTCTAACCTAGAAAAATTTTCCCGAGAATTAAGCATTTATTAAATAATAAACTACCTGGTTTGAATCGATATTCATAACGGCATGAGTTCTTAAGCTAAGGAAATTGTATCCTTACGACCCTGGTAATTCATAGGTTCATGAGTGTATTATGTACAAATGTTCATCCATCTTCGCAGAAAAGGATCTCCACACTACCGCTAATATTGGGACCTCGGTTCGGAAACGCATATACGGGTATTAAAATTGTGGACGGGTCTTTCTATATGTATTTCCGTATACTTAATATTAATATCTTAAAGTTTCTTATATCGAAAAGGAGGAGAACTATGTTTAAGCTCGGGAGTAGGACACTACCGAAGGAATGATCCACTCTGGGGCTGTCCACAATTTCCACGAGCTTAGCTGATTTTAAATCTTAGACCACTTAACTAAATCATAAAGTTTGTATGTTCGAACTCAATTTCTCAATATTGAATCATTTTACTATTCGGATCGCTCGTCCTCGCTGCAAAACGATGTAGGGGTAGCACCTAACCAGGCATCAACGGGAATGCCAGTGCGACAATTTTACAGTGTTCTACATTCCGTTCAACCTCTTCTAATTCACGCAGATTGTATTACTATAAGATACTGATGTATAACATTGAGAACGCTTGGGGGAAGGGGGCAGGAGCACGAGTTCATTGCTAACCAAGAATATTCAATCGGAAACTTTAATAGTTACATCAATGAACCATCGGTGCCGGTTCTTGAATGCGCAAATTTGTTCAAGAAATCATCAGAACGATTGGCCCATGTCAACCTTAGGGGCTGGACGTTATAACGTTGAAAAGAGAACAGCTTAGAGCGGGGGTTCGGGGGCGGCAGTTTAATCTTAGTACATGGCTCATTTAGGGACCTTCGCTTAGGCTAAGACTTAGGCTTAGTATATCGAGAACATCATAGCATGCACTATACTTCGGGCCCTTGTGGAGAAGGTATCATAGCGCATCCGAGATAAACGGCGGGCAAACATTGACAGTTGATATTCTCAAACTTGTGCTAGCCATTCTTTGTGAAAATTTGCTCAGAGACTGGATTTGACCGGGTCAACGGTGTTACTCAAAACCGGTCCGTCGGGGCAAAGCCCGATGTATGAGACGTAGCATCTTACGATGTTGCTAAAATTATGTATATAGTTTTTACAATTTTACATCAAATTTACCAACACTGGTAAATTTGACAGCAATTGCAGTGTTGGCGTATCGGAGTTCAGCGACTACGATACCGCCGCGCCGCCCTACAATTATGACTAAGTGTAAAATTAGTCAAACTTGAGCTGCTTTTGCTCCGCACAGGTTCTGTTTCTTTATAATTTTTGAACTAGCCATGGCTTTACCGCGCTCAAGAGCTGAAATGAAAGCTCTAAAGGGTCGCTATTTGCAAAACAAAGCTACCAGAATTCCTGCAGGGCATTTGAGTTCTCAGCGATTGAAATTTTGTGTGGGCGCTATTCACTTTAGAGTCGCCTGGCTCATAAACCCGATTGAATTTTGACAACGTGGAGGTCCCGTTGAAAGTCTGAATACATGCGTATTAACTTTCAAAATTTTAACATTCTTCCTGAAGGAATTTTTGTGCTAGAGCGATTTAATTTATTTCGGTCATATCAGTGAATTATATATGTGTAGATCCGTTAATAAGTAAGTTGAGTAAAAATTATTCCGAAATCATGGATAAATGTAATAAAATTTCGCGAAGCCAGAAATAGCCGCATAGCTCGGCTACTATAAATTGCAAGTTTGTCACTAGAACATTGTTCTTTATCTCGGTTGGATCAAGATCTGTTGCTAAACTTCTAACTCGTCTGAAGAACCTTACAAAATTAATCTCCGCAAGTATCGCGCTTATTTTGTGCCTTAACTCACGACCGATGGGAATCAGGATGACTTCGGCCATATTTTTTGATTGGAACTCGGCTCCTCGAACCGATCATTCTGATAGTCGATACCATGGGTAAGACGAAGACGGTGAAACTGGTTCCTTGGGCGAGGCTTCAAGGTTTACGGTATAAAAGAAAGGAGTTCAAGGTGCCTCAAATAGGATGAGATTATGTCTGCGGGGCAACTGAGTTACCTTTATGGATTCAGTTCACTTATTGGAATGCAACGATGGGTGACATGTCCATTGGGAAAATTTCCGTAATATTCGTAGGAATATTATACAAAAGGTGGGCACAGCGGGTCCGTACCGCGCTATTTCCAACTCATCCCGACACCCAAATTTTGAGGTATGACCCCGTTATGCCCTAAAAAATTCATGAGTTTTGAAGCATCTGGATGGGTCAGGTCTTAGTGGAAAGACTAAAAAGGTTCGTTCCTGGAAATTCCTATCCTTTCTGGAGTTGTATACCGGAAAGGCAATGACCCGCAGTTCTGAGGGTACGGAATTCACATTTTAAAGTCGTTTTGTTTATTAAAGTTTTCTGCCTTTTCCAGTGAAAATGAATACTGGGGAATTTGATAATTCGCATGTGGCACTTAAAATTGTCACAATGTGAAATTTGCTGGTCGCTGCAAGGCGAACAGCAGAACTCAAACAACAGTTTCAAGGGTAGGGGTGATCGAGAAGGGTTTTTGACATCACGGGCTTACGCCAATTTTCCTTGCAGCTATCCTAGGCTAACTATTCTCCCATGCCGTACCGTCATGTAATTTTTACAGCTGGTACAAATAACAGAGCGAAAGATTACAAACGCAAGTGGCGGATCGGGACTGGTAATGTTCCGCGAGATACCCGACCCTCGTTATACGTATATATTCCTTGACAGTATTTTTATGGATAATACTAGTAACAAATGGAAATACATCGAATATAGGTGGTGGGTCGGGACCGGTAAGGTGCCCTGAGACACACTATCAGACTCGGCCGACCAGAAACACAACAGTTATAAGTGAACTATTGACACGATTAACACATGGATCATGTAAGTTTCGAACGGCCCGCATATAGATTAATATTGTTGCTAAAATCATTTACAGATAGTGCAACAGAGGTACAAGGTAAATTGAATAATTCATACACATTTCATACAATTACAGAGCGAATTCGATACAATTTTGTTGCAACGTAATGCCACAAAATACGTATATTCATACATTTCAAGTATTTGGTCATTGATAGATAGATAGATTTAACTATACTGGGCTAGAAAAACATGCGGGAACATGAATGACACGTTCATTGCATCAGCCCGTTAAACTGTGAATGACATCAGAATCTGGGATTTAAAAACTGTGAAAGTGCAAAGTGTTACCGTGTCTTGGATTACCTAAGACGTCGTATTCCGTTTTAATCATGGTTTTCGACAGCAAGCCTACCAGTACTGAGAATAACCCTACATAGCTTCTTAATGTTGTAATCTCTCAAGCCTTCTATATTAATTACTGTATTCCCTAGAATTTCTCTCCGACTCTCTGCAAACCTAGGAAAGCCAGAAAGTGTTCTGATGTCTCGTCGAAGCCACAATGACAGCAATGTTTATTTCCTGTAACTTTTAACGTATGTAGGTGGAAGTTTAGCCAGCTATGCCCCGTTATTCCCTGAACGCACTGTATTATTCTGTCTTTCGTTAATCCTAACAAATAATTACTATATTTCTTATTCGGCGTACTAATGATACTCTTTGTCTGTTTACACGTTGCTTCCTGCATCCATCTAGTAACAAACTTTCTATATAGCCAAGATTTTATTCTTGTTGCAACTTCCTTCCTTGAGATTGGAAGGATAGGTTCTGGTCCTACAGGTAGCTTTGATGAACCTCTTCGGGCTAGCTGATCAGCTGTTTCATTTCCTTCTACGTTACTATGATCTGGTACCCATATAAGTGATACCTCATTTTGTTTGGACAATTCTCTTAAACTCACCCTGCACTGTGAGACTAATTTCGATTTAACCAGGTTATCCTCAAGTGCTTTGAGAGCAACGCGGCTGTCTGAAAAGATCCTTATATTCATATTGCACATTTTATTTTCTATGATATTGTTTGCACAGGCTTTTATCGCATATACTTCTGCTTGGAAAATACTTATATATGCACCCAGTGAGTATACATGGTTTCTTGTCCTGGAGAAACCTGCTCCAGCGGAAGTTTTCCCCTGCAAGGGAAGTTGAGTACAGGCAATTCATTCCTAATTTCTTCTGTATCAACATGATACCCTTGAATTACATCAAGTGTATGCGGACATATACATTGAATCCTATGCAACTCTTTTATATTTTCTTCTATGACCGCTAGATCTAGTGGCAAAACATTTAATAAAACTTCCATTCCTAACGTCGGTGTCGATTTCATGGCACCGGTCATCATGATACAGGCTAATCTGGATACTTTCGCAAGCTTTCTTGCATATGTTTTAAGTTAGACTTTATGCCACCAGATTACAGCACCGTAACAAACGGATGGATGTACGATGCTATTATAAATATACCATAAAATCTTAGGTTTAATTCCCCATGTCTTTCCAATCATTCCTCTACATGCCATTAGTGTGCTGACCCCCTTTTTCACGGCCAATTCTATATGATCTCCCATAGTAATTTGTTATCAATCACCACTCCAAGGTACTTGACTGTATATGTTACAGGTAAAATTTCGTCAAATAGCTAAAGCTTTACATCTCGATTGAGCGTTGTGCTTCTTGAAAGAACTAGCACATTACTTTTAGCTAGATTTACTTTTAAACCCCTTTCTGTACACCATTTTCCAAGAAGTGTTAGATTTTTCTGAATTCTCCTAACATTGACGTCCAGGTTTTTGCTACTGGTGCAGGCATAACTACGTCATCTGAGTATGCCTGTATATATAAGTCCGCTGTATTCATATTTCTTAGCAAATCGTCAATTACTAAAGTCCACAACAAGGGTAATAACACTTCTCCTTGTGGGCTTGATCCTAATCGGAATCTTACTGATGACGTGCCTAGAGTTGCAGCCGGGTCCGGGTCCGGGTATTCCGGGTATTTTTCGAAGAAAAATCCGGGTCCGGGTCCGGGTATTTACCTCCAACAAATTCCGGGTCCGGGTCCGGGTATTCTTCCAAAGAAAATTCCGGGTCCGGGTCCGGGAATTGTAAAAATACCCGGACCAAAGTTCAACAGTGTTGCTGTTGCCATATATACGCATTGAGCAAGGGCGTTGGATCATGTAAAGCGTTGAAATGAAACAGCATTCGTTTCTTTATATTGCGTTTATACCTGATCGCGTTCGTTAGCGTGTAGCAATAATTGCGTTCTTTTGTGCAAAAAGCTAAGGTCAAAAATAAGGTGGTTAGGGCTGGCAATCGACTCCGAATGTTTTGTACCTAAGTACTATATATACGACGTATAGCACGAGAGTAACAACGCATGGTTTAGAAACCGAGACTGAAAAACCTTGTGACAGTTCGTACGTTGTTAACGCCTTGCAAAGATATGTAAACAAGCGAGTATATTTCTATTTTAGAAGCGAGCCTAGGAATTTCAGTATTCTCGACTCTAGTAGGTGCGCATCTTCTCCATTGTTTCGACATTATGGCCCTGGCTATTTTACCCCCTTACAATTTTTATTCTCTCGTCAACTTCTGGGTATTCCGGGTATTTTTGTTTCAAAATTCGGGGTCCGGGTATTTGCCTCCAACAAATTCCGGGTCCGGGTCCGGGTATTTCTTTCCAAAAATTCCGGGTCCGGGTCCGGGTATTTCTTTCCAAAAATTCCGGGCCCGGGTATTTCTTTCCAAAAATTCCGGGTCCGGGTCCGGGTATTTCCAAAAATTCCGGGTCCGGGTCCGGGTATTAATTTTTAACTTTTGCAACTCTAGACGTGCCCATTGTCGCTGTAGCCCACGTGATACCAACAAAATTGCTCAACCACTTGCTAATAGTGGCATTAATTCCAAATTTTCCGAATGTACGTCGAAAAGTTTCATGTGTTGTTCTATCAAAGGCTCCACCTATATCAAGAAATAGCGCAATTGTATGCTTACCTTGGTTTAACCCACTTTCTAATCTACTTATTAGACCATGAAGAGCTGTAGTAGTGCTCTTCCCCTTTTGATACGCATGTTGATTTTCATGAATCCTACCACACAACTTGCTCCTTAAGTACCTATCCACCAGTCTTTCCGCCGTCTTCAATAGAAACGATGTAAGACAGATAGGTCTAAAGCTCTTCGGATCTAAATAATTATCCTTCCCTGGTTTCGGTATAAACTAAACTAGTGCTTCCTTCCATTCCTTAGGTATATATCCTGTAGCTATAGATTCCATAATTATTTTCATTAAGATGTGGCTAATTTCATCAAAGCCCATTTTCAATAATATTGGGTTGATACCATCAACACCTGGGCTCTTAAAAGAACCAAAACTTGACACTGCCCATCTTAGTTTATCTACACTAATTTTTCAGCCATAGCAACGTTCCTCTTGCTTGGCCTGATATTCTGGGTCATCTTAATCTCGTCGTCATCTCTCATTGAATCCAGAAAATGAGAGCGTAAAAGTAGCTCTAATGTTTCTTCCTCATTCTCTGTCATGCTTCCATCCGCTTTCTGAAGATGACCGAGTCTCACTTTGTGCCCCAGCGTACAAATCTTCGCCAAACGAGTTCTAGCATTAGCACCTTCAACCTTTTCACAGAATACTTTCCACGACCTGCTCTTTGCTTTCTTTATCTCATGTTTATACAATTTCAGAGCAGCTCTATATTTCAATTACAGTCTCCACCAAACTTAACAGCATATCTGTATAGTTTCCTTGATCTTTGTCTTAGCCGGCCAAGTTTCTGCGACCATCAAGTCAAACCTCTATTTCCTATGTTCATCAATGGACACGCTTCTTCTTTTGCTTGATTCATTGCACTGGTGAATTTAATTACATTAATATCCATTACTTCTGAGTTATAAACAGTATCTTGTGCGTCAGCACCCACTGTATTTTGGAGAAACTTATCTCGAAACTCCTCAAATCTGAGACGCTTTAAATTATACGGTATCTTATTCTCTGCGATTTTCTCCACATATTCAAACTCTATCGCCCTATGATCCGAAAAAGTATTCTCATTTAATACTCTCCAGTTAATAAGCTTTCCGACACTAGCAAAATCAGTGAGAGTCACATCGGTCCTCTCAGATCTATTTCTTGTAATGAATGATGGCTTATCACCCACATTCATTATTTGTAGATTATTACTAGCTATAAATTCTAATAAATCTATTCCCCTGTCGTTACAGTTTGTGCTGCCCCGCAATGTGTGATGAGCGTTTGCATCACATCCCAGAGTCAGTCTTATCTGGTTACTACTGCAATGGTTTACTAAGTCTAACTATTCGACTAGGTGGTGAGTCAGCATCACACGGCATGTACACTGACGCTACCCACAGCTCACTGTTCTCATTACATATTTTAACGACTGCACAGTCACCATCGCTGAAACGACTTATAAAAACACACTTAATCATCTTTCTCATAAAAATTGCTGAGCGTGGTCGCTCTGCATCAGCATAGAATACTTCGTATTCTGAATTCCAAATACGCGGTTTCCTATTTAGAACATATGGCTCCTGGGTCAGAATGCAATCCGACATCTTCGGTTTCTTTTTGCTTATCTCAACTGTAGCCTCTTTGCAATGTTGCGGATTAATTTGTCTAAAACTAACGATCCCTGTAATTATGGTTTGTTGAATAACCTATAATATTCTCATAACCCCCTAACGAAACTATTGAAGTAATGGCACGATTAGCAGCTGGTTGCTCATTATCTAACAACGAGGGTTCAGTGGCGCTGACAGGAGCCCTCCCCTCTTGGGCGTCGGAGATGGATGGTTCGGTGGCGAAAATTGCTGCCCCCTTCCATCTCCTCGACCCAACCTAACCTTAGATTCCTTGTAGAACTGGTCAAATTTTCAACCAGGGTGCATTTATCGTCCTTTCCCAGGGCCTCGTCTTCATCAGAATGGGGGCCAGACTCGGCATCATTTTTATTATTATTCATCTGAAATAGGAGAATAATCATGTAATTATACCTCCAACAGAGGCTATTGAAACTTTTAGACATTTTGGACCTATATAAAAACTCTTTTCTATTCAAGATAATTTTGAAATTCCTGACATTTTCTTTCGTTAAGAATTTTGCTACCTGGTTAGGTCTTCGACCAGGTTATACTGTGCCATCATTAGGCTCACATAACATTCACAGAGAAGAAATGAAAATTTGTAATTCATTTCATTGTTATTAGACGTCTGGAAATCATTTTTGCTAAAACAGCTCTTAGTCAGCTCTTCATAAACCATGATTCCGTGTGGTATCTTCTTTCTAATCCATGAAAATCTGGAATTGTCCATTTGCAAATTTTTCGAAGTGTCGGACATGCACAACGCATCGCTTAAGGGGAATGCCCTAATTTTGGTCTCTAAATGGCAATTTTGTAATATTTCATTTCAAAAACCAAAAATACCAGAGCCTGTTTTAGCCACGTGGAGCTGGGTAGACCGTCGCCCAGCTCCACCCGTTGCTACTCCAGCGCTACGATGAAGCAACAGGTTGGGTTTTGCTGGGGTAGATTTGGTCATAGTTGATACAATTTTGTACAATATATAATAACATATCAATTTATGGTAATGGGTCCTGTATCTTTTTCAGCAATATTCAAGTGGCTAAGTATGGCAGTATTCATAAAATTCACGTGAGTCATATGTCTATCAATCATATTATCTTGAAGGTGCTTTCGCCATTTATAAAAAGAGTTAACTAAAGATGATGGTATACTTAGGTACATGCGATGTAAAAAATACATTATAACAAACACATGATCGTATAATAAACGCATAAACTCACAGTGGTAAACGGGTAAATATACAGTGTTATATAAACAAACATCCAGACGTATTCAACGACAGATTGGTATACATGAAAATAATTATATCCTGGTTACACAACAGTAAATGTAAAATCATCAATAATAAATGACTCCAAATTCATAAAGGTTAAACGTACTCGGCCAATTCATACTGGATCAGATACACAGACACGTACTCACCTATGGTGAGGCGAATCTTGAATTTTGTTAAAACAGCAATTTCGATCTAATTTCTATAGCGCCTTAAACTTACGGTTCGATAATATTGTCCATTAAGCTTCAATAAGAATTAATCTACGGAGTAACGATTCAGAATGGATCTACTTTTTAAGCTATGACCACCTATGTAACCGAACAGCATTCGGGAGCAAGTGGAATACAACACAACGTTACTACACCTGCTTGAATTTAGTCTTAACCGGCAATTATATATTGGTCAAACTAGAAATTTAGAAGACATTCGGACCACGCCCATAATACACGTGTTTAATTTTTTTAAATTAAGAGCAAGTGAGTTTAACTTCAGAAAATGTGTAGCCGTAAATTACTGTAAAGCATAGCATGTCCATAAGCCACGTTACTCTATAATTATATACTTGACCATCACGACTGATTTGTAGCCCATGTGATATTCAAGTAAAATCTCTTCACTTCAAAATAGTGAAAAGATTGATACCCACTTTAACTGGTTTGCTATGGAAATTTCCATCCCATTCGTATAAGTGCCGGCATGAGCTTGTTAAATATTCGGTATACTCAAATTAATCGGGCATGAACAGGCTACAAGGACTAATAATATTGCGATTTACATACCTGCGTATTTCAGCTGCCTCTGGCTTGATAGTTGAACCTATGAAGTGCGGTCCTGCCCTTACACGCGTACTGAAATAATGGTTTGGTTTTATGGATCATCGCTATTAATGTTCAATATGTTATTTTTGTACACTCTATGTTAATATTATTGTGTTTTGACTATTTGTGGCTGATGAAATGAATAATTTCTTACCGATACGTGTCCGATACGAGAGTTCAGTGTTCTCGTATTAAATGCCATACGATAATCGTATTTCATTTACTAAAAACCACAGCCAGATTTTGTTGGGCTCGGTCTTAGTGTATCTTGAAAAGAAAAAGTTAAAAAACGCATGTGTAACCGCTGAATTATGCTTTATTTATTGAATTTTATTCTAAATTAAGGGTGGACCAGTCCGGTTGCATCTATACTTATATTTCACATCGTATGCATTATTGTCACTGGTGATTTACAATCGCATGTGCAGGAAGTTCGATAGTCTGAAATTGTAAACTTATTTACTGATTATTTATTTTGTTTTGCCGAAGAGCTTGGAAAACGCATTTGCGTTTGTGCTAATTTTATTTTGGATGGATGTCGTATGCGTTTTCGTGGCAGCAAGTTATGTGAAAATTCACATCCCTGGTTTGATGGTTCTTATCAGACGCTCTATTTCTACTTGTGATGAATATTCTGATATTTTGCTCGTAATACTGGCCGATGCTAGAGGCATTGTCAATGTCTTTTCAACCCAAGCCAGGATCTTGGTGGTTAATGACCGAAAACGCTGGTGGCGTTTCATATTATTGTCATACTCTTCGCATCACGTACAAATTATCACCGCATTATGCTTGCCTCAAATGCCCTGTGTTGGAATTCAACTATATGCTAAATATTCGTATCCTATTGCAGCTACCACAATCCTACAGCTGAGTTTCTCAGGAATCGAAATATTTCTATAGGTAGAGTTGATACCCGAGGTCTAATCTCGTGTTCAGAAAAATTGGTTGCCAAACCGCACTTACGGACCAGTTTTGTCGACTTAAACACGGGTGATATATGCGGTAAAAAGAGTGAATGTATTTGGTTAATAGAGATTTTGATGTATAAGGCGGTTCATCTCAACTAAAAATCAGATCTTGTACATGTTTGCAATTTGTAAGGCATATGAAATTACCAGTTATGTGTGCATAACCCACACCGATATCCGTAGCTGCCAGGAGTAGGATTTAAGCGGTGCTAGGTGTACCCCGGCAGCTCAATAATTGTTTATTTAACGGATGTATTTATACAAACGCCTTGCAGCTGTCAGGATTTTAATGGTCGTACAATGTTAATTTTTCAATCTTTATACAAACACAACGATGTAGTTGCTGATGATATAGCAAAAATATTTTGTCTTGTATATATATTCGTTCCGGTAGCTTTTTTTAGTGTAATTTCCCTATGATCTCTACTAAACGGTTGATAAGAGACATAGAAGAGATAATATATTCTATCAAACGCTAACATATTTATAATTTTTGAAGTGCTCCGTGGTTCAGAATTTGTTAGCTATGCCTTTATTTAAGCTACAGCGCAACGGTTCCTCCTAGCATTTTGCGACATACTCTGCCATATGTATCAGTTTATTCGGGTATAGTCACGGGACCGCAACATGAAATTTTGCTAAAAATTGTGTAACGCTACTAATTCGACCGATGGCGGGAAATTGAAATCGCGAAGCTAGCCTGTGTTCCTTGCCTCTTTCCAGGTTGTAGATTTTGCTACTGAGCTCTCATTAAATGCGCAGAAAAGCATAATGCAATCGTTGTATATATATTTATAGATGTAGGTGTGTGAGTTTTATGCGTAGTCATGAAAAACTACTAAATCTTGTAGCAGCCTAATGTTTCTTTTTTAGTTAATTCCAAGATAAAAGATTGATATACGAATTTTCATCAATGGTTTTTCACAGACTGCCCTATGATGCCTCTTGGCCTGTGAAGTTTTGAAACAGTTCGAAATACCAAAATATACATTGGAAAATACCAAAATTTTTACAATTTATGGTGGTGGAGGTTGAAGGATTTGCGATATTTTTTTACTGTAATGATGTAGGTTTTGTAACTCATGTTAACAAAACAATGCTAGGTGTAATATTGTCGTTAGGGTGTTACCTTATGCAGACTGCACAGCTAGTTAACCTTTATATGACTATCTTCGTCTCCACAACAACAGAAGGCTCATTACTAAACTTCCTCTTTACTTTAGCTTATTGATAATGGCCAGGTTCTGGTTTTGGCTAAAATCTGTAGTTCACATAGGTGGGAAAAGTGGATTACCCCGAGGATTGACCTCTCTGAGGCTTCGCAAACAGCAAACTTGAGTGAGTGATGCTAAAAATTTGAATTTTGGAAAAATTGGGAATGGGAGGTATTTTTTAGGTATCCCCATGATCTTCCGCACACGCGTCGAGATCATCTACCTCCCCACTTACTCTACAAATCTTGGCACGTATAATTTAGCAAAAATAATTGTGCGTCGCACAAATGGTTTAATGATACACTTTGAGATACATTAATGCTTAAAGTTTAATAATTATATATAAAAATTGATACTGAACACAATTTGGTCATTTGAAATTCGGCGCAAATCATTCGCCAAAACACTTTTTGCGATTGTAATATACTCATTTTGCATTTGCAAATATACAATTAAAACTCCCGTAATTTTGGCAAAGGAAAATTTGTCCAATTTGACTTGTATTGTTCGCGAACATAAAGCGTTTAAACTAGGATGACTATGAGTATGACGTCAGTATTGCATTAAATTTGTCCCCAATCGCTGCATAATCCATGTCAAACTCGATAGGCATTAAGGAACTGAATTTCTATAAAATGAAAATTGACAAAATTGTGTTCGCCCACAAGGTATTATATATATTTGTTTGTATGTTGCGTTTGATTTTGCTATTGGCCGTAAGCGAAAGACCGAATGAAATTGTTTTTCCGTAGCAAGATTTCTTATTCGGTCATCGGTTATTACTAAATAGGATGGTTGGTGGGGTCACCATGTTTACACACGCATGATTTTTACGGATGTCGCAACTATTAACATTCTGATTAATTTTGTTTGCAGTAAAGTTTTCGTAGTTATGGTTTCATTTTGCTTTAGTAGAGCATATATATTATATTCCGCTGGGTGTAAGGTCTAGGTTTGCACAAACATTTTAATTCGTAATTGATCCCCATTATTATATAATATTTAAAGCTTCTGAGGATTAGCCTGAAATAGCTATTTGCGATACTTCGTGAAAATCGTACAATTGTATTTGGTACATCTTTTAAAATATTCATCCATGGTTCATTTACTTAATTTTGACGTATTTGCCTTTCGCTTTAGTTAGTTCTTATACTCAGTCGTTTGCGGGATTGTGAAAGCAAAAGTACTCGCTCATTTGCAATATAGTTAAACGTTCCCGAAATGTAAATGTCAAACGTTCCAAGGAATTATTCCTAAGCGGTATTCTATTTGATTGGTATGTAGCCTGGTTGTCTATGCCTAAACCTTACTTTGTGTCAGAGCTCCATATGCAAATATATACATCAAATTTTGAACACATTGAGGTAGGAATCACGAAAGTTGTGCGGTTCTGTTGATACTATAGCTCAATGGAGTCCGCAAGAGCAACCCGGTATCAGCTGTAAAAGCAACGGTATCGTTTTCAAATTGTGTTTTATTTTGGATCGCAAACTTGTATAGAGAGCAAATACGATGGCCAAGCTGAGACTGGCTTTCTATTGGAAGTGTCGAGCAGAGCCGGAGCCTGAGATTTGTCTGAGCGTTGTACTGAGCAAGGCGTGGTTCCGTAAAATCCGAACCAGGGCTTTAAAGTGTGGATTTTTATCATCTTTAGTTTGGAATAAATGTCTGTAAGGACAATAGTGTGGAAACTGGTGAGGGGCAAGGATATCCGCATACTATCTGTGATTTCAGGAGATGTGGATGATCCGATTATCGTGACACTGCATCCTGGGAGCAGTTGCAAGATGCAGTGATGTGTCATGGATTGGGTTCAGCTGATGGAACATGTTCAAATGTTGTAAATTATAATGCCAGTGTCACAGCCTAACTTTCCCCATCCTAAGTTTTCCCCACGGATAAGTTAGCGGCCAACTTTTCCCCCACAGCCTAACTTTTCCTAAGTTGAGCTTCAAAATAGACAGAGAAAGACATAGACATAAAAATATCTACGTAACAGTTAAAACCACATCATAATGAGACTTTATTCTTGTGATCAATGTGCAGAGATTTTTTGACTTTTGTCCTCCAAACAGATCGGCCTTAAATCGGTTCCACTTCCTTTCATCGTCAGTACAACCAACCGATGAGTACACAAAAATATCTGTACCCAAAAGTGCAGCGGTAGCATGAATTTCAGCGTCTGTGGCCCATGTTCTAACTTTCTCCATCCCTGATTCATCCAGATATTTGCTCATGTTCAGGTACTCTTCTGGCTTTTTGTTTATGTGCCCCGACATGTACTCCACCACAGCATTGCGCACCTGAAGATGGTCATTTCGGCACCCCGTAATCCAAAAGGATATGGCGCGAAAGAAGCAATTCCCGTTGGGTTTCATACTTTCCACTATATTTGGCGCGTTGAGAAATTTGCATTCTTTTGCTGGGACGGCTTTTGTAACGGTAAGATGCAACATCTGGGCGGAAGACAGCTGCCTATCGCCCTGAACTGGAGTGAGTTGAGGCCCCTTCGTAGTAGATGTATGAAATTTCTTCAGTAGTGCAGTGGAAACCGATGAAGCCAAAGTCGTCTGTGTTCGATTGTTCTTAAGCTTTGCTCGATTTTTCCCATAAAGTCAACGATTGTGAACGATCCTGACCAGGAATTTTCTGATTTTGAACTTTTTGGACCAGCTTTTCTTGTGTTATACAGGAGAACTTCATCGCCAATACTCAGCTGGGGTTTTCGACGGCGCTTTCGATCATAAATTGCCTTCATTTTTGTTTGAGCCTCTTTAATATTGGTTTTGAACTCTCCACAGCTAACCAGGACACGGTCATTTTAGCCATTTCAACTTCCGGATTTTAATGTTCGTCATAATTCGTAATGTCATTTTGAAAAAAAGTAAGGTTTTCGACCATATATTGCTTCAAACGGTTGAACTTTGCTCGCACTTTGTGGAACACACCTGTAGGAAAATAGAGCTTCATCGATGCAGTCATCCCTATGCAAGGATCTATGAGCTGTTGTTATTTTTTGCAACGCCAACTGCAGTGTTTGATTCAACCGCTCCACAAGCTCCTGACTTCGGGGATGATAACTTGACGATACCCTACGTTCAATTTTGTTGATGATCGTCAATTCGTCCATAATTGCATTTACAAATTCTCTACCGCGATCGGAAGATATCACTCCAGGGAAACCTTTGTCCAGAAATATATTGAACAGCTCCCGCGCCACCGTACTAGCTTGTTTGTCTGGCAGCGGTTTCGCATCCGGCTATTTCGAAAAAAGATCCACCAATACTAATATGTAACGATTGCCCCGTGTCGATTGGGGCGTGCTGACTAGATCAATTTCGAGATGGCACCATGTTGTTGAGACTGGTAGAGGATGTAGGGGAGCATTTGTCTTATCGAAACCCGTAGGATCGACTTTCTGGCAGGTTTCACAACATTTCACATATTCCTCAACGTCCTGCTTCAGCCCATCCCAATAATACTGCTCATTAATAGCATAAAAGGTCCGGTCTCTCCCGAAATGGCTGCGGTCATCATGGTATCTGACTAATATAGCTTTCTTTCTGCTTTTCTAACACTCCTTCCCACAAACGTTCGGCTTTCCTTTCGTGAAAAGGATTCGATCACCTTGTAGTTTGAATCTTAGTTTACACTTGTCGGATTTTTCAGTGCAATTATCAGGGTAGGATTATTGGTCAAAAAATAAACAACGTCATCAATATCATCCATAATTTAATACTTGTCTGAAAAATACAACAAGGTTAAATAACGTTAAATACGATTGGAATTTCGAAGACACCAGCCTATAGCTTGTGTACCGGTACTTTTAGCGAGCGAGATGGCAGATCGGCACGGCAGAAACTAGATATTAAAGGCTGAGGGGGAAAGTTAGGCTGATTGGGGAAAAGTCAGGTTGTGGGGGAAAAGTTGGCCGGCTAACTTTTCCGGGGAAAAGTTAGGCTGTGACACCGGAACGTATAAAGAGAGGGAAGTGGCTAAATTTTTTGGCGTGTGTTTCACATTTCAATGCCTGAATTATGCATCATAGACAATAAGATGCGTGCGGCAGGGCCAAATTATGCCTCACGTCCGACTCATTTAGTTCGGGTGAATGCTAATCTTAATGTGAGAAACAGATAGCTTGGCTCTGCGTGACAAACCGACCGTCCGGCTGAACCGACAGTTGAGAAGTTTTATTTAGCGTTGTGGTTAGTGTGATACCATCTTGTTCTTTAACATTTTCACACTAATATTAAGTTTTTTTTAATATATACAATGACGTTTTAAGCAGTATGTCGTTTTTCGGGCATTATTCAGATACGTATATATAGTAAAACCTAATTTTCGCGGAGTAAATAGTCTCTGGCTTAAGTTATAGGGCTCAGCTTAACGCCTCGTGATAAAAGCACAGTCCGGCACGCATAGCCTAGCTATACTATTCAACATTTTAATAGTCGAGCAAGACTCTGTGCGTGACATAGTAGTTAGCCCATTTTAACGCGTGACATAATTAAGAGGACCATGCGCACGCATTTTATCGTAAATGATGCATTAATTATGTCTTACTACGTTTGACGATCTGGAGCCGGTATCGGCAATTAAACCTGGACTGCGCTGGTGTAAGCGGCGTACCAAGCCACTGAGCTATTAGCTAGGAGCTGTTGCTCGGTTCCTTAGGGACCCGTTCAACATGATCGAATAACAACACATGCAACCGAATATAGGAACACATCGGTGGACTGCAGGATACATGGTAATATGTTCGTTGTTCCCGGTTTGTTAAATGTGAGTAGTAGTGGGGTATTAAGACTCCTTATTCCAACTGAAATTTCTTTGTTTCTGCCTGTTCCGCGAACACCACCATGTTTCGGGCAAATATTAATCAACTAATTTGTGCTTACTGTTTGTAAACTGGTTTGTTAATTAGACCGTTTTGGCTCAGATATGTTAACTTTGATCTGTGCAAATAACAGGGTTCCGCGCAACGGTGAAAACTGCTATTTTTACAAGGAAAAAGAAATTTTGACACAGGGAAAAGTTATTCTAAAATTTTATTTAATTAGCCTTTTTTGGAAGTAATTCACGGTCTAACTCGGTTTCATGTTTTTCTTTATAGGTCCCATTTATCCTTTGAACCGGTTTTATCACTTCGGCTCTTGCATCTCCGAACATCAAAATGTTGATATTAATTGAATAACTTTAACATTATATAGTTAAGCGCCCATGTTAATTTTAATTCGTGTGGAATTTTCGGAAATTTAGGATCCTGAAAATCAAAATTGTTGAAACAAAATATTGTTTTAAAGACACGAAACTTTGGAACAAATATATATAGGACATATTACTGTTTAACTTACGAGTTACAGATGTCTAAACCGACTTCTGTAACTGAGCCTTTTTTACATTTTCGTTTGTAACCGTTAAGCTACAGACTATGGAATTTTTAGTACGAGTTTTTACTTTATTCCGATTCCTTGATCGCGAATTAAATATTTCAGATTTATTTAATCTATAAATCTGTAAAATATTTGTGTTATCTATAAAATCTCAAACTTGTTTTAAAATATTTTCAAATAATGTCTAAATTAAAATTCAGCGAGAGTTGGTTAAACCCAGACATTCATTATGATTTCGCTTTATGGGTTCAAGCAGTACCTGGAAATATTGTTGTAGGAAAGTGACATGGTTATAAATCTGAGTAATATGTGTTCACGAGCGCTAAAGAGTCACATGGTTGGTGCAAAACATAAAGAGCGTTCAACCTCACAAACTCAGGCGATAATAATTTGTAAAATTTGCCTTAAATTGGGACTTGTCACATATTGCTCAAGAATTCAGTACTTCTGGCGTACCGAATGCTTCTGTAGTGGTTTTTCATAATCACAAACCCCGGTTTAATGCCAGTTTGAAACAAGAATTTTGGCCCATGTCACCTTTAGGGGCCGGACGTTATAACGTTAGAAAAAAGAACAGCTTAACGCGGGGAAGCGGCAGCCCCCCCCCCCGGCTTAGTCTTAGTACGTGGCTCATATAGTGATCTTAGCTTAGGCTAAGACTAAGGCTTAGGCTTAGTGTGTCGAGAACGGCATAGCACGCATTTCACTTCCGCCCCTAAAGGTTACATTTTCCAGAATTTTGGGCTCTGGAGGATGGGAAAATAGTACCCCGAATTTCGCGGGAACCCTGAAGCAATATTGGTCCTAGAAGTGCTTCCACAAGGAAATACAGTGTGGTAGTCTTAATTTTAGCAAGAAGTTTTAGCAAATTTGGTCATTTGCAGACTATAAACTTGTCTATATCTTATCTGAGATTTAACTAAAATATTCACAGTGTGTAAGTCGTTAAGTCAACTAGATGATTCCCAGCGTTTATTTTATTACACTATAGAATATTAAAGTGGCTTCTATCACGCCGAAGTGATCATACATTTATGATATCTAACTGTGGGGGGCGTTTACAAATTTTGCCTGGCTTTGTGCAGTGTACTCATATAGGGTATCCCAATACCCTGTTTGTCATAACCACATCTTCTTACACGAGCAATTAAAATGAATTATTCGTGACGCTGCGGATATGTAGGATTAAGGGTTCTTTTTTATTGGTGGCCCTCCTTGAGCTTAAACCGGGTACTAGGGTTATAATGTTGTGAAATTTAACACTGTTGTCGGAAATTTACATTCTTTAGGAAAGAAAGAGTCTTCGGATAAAATACCACGTCGTTAAGAATAAAAGTCATATGCTAGTAAGCAGTTATTTACGAAATTTACCCAGCTTTTACGCATCGTACTAATAATGCACAGTGCACCAATATCTTATTTATTATACGCACATGTCTTCACACGAGGCAATTAAAATGAGCTAAATACGCAGTTACTGTGGCGTAACGGATATGTAGGATTATTGTGTCTCATAATATGGTTTCGCTTAGCCAGTAATTTCAATGGATCTTAATCTAGGTATTAGCCTACAATGAGAAATTTGGATGCCTTATGTGAAAAGCTGTATTCGAGGAAACTAGCAGGCATTTAAGCGTAAAAGTGCTACGCTACTTAAAGATGATACGTATTTGTCACGGATATTCGGTGACATCAAATTTTTTGTATGACTATGCGTTTGTATATACTATTTTAGGATGTCGTTTTTAACTTTACCAGAATTGTCTAAATGGACTGGGTTTACAGCGTTTGAAATATGGATGCATTTGCTATCGCTCTTAATCTTTACCATTTTATTGGTACTTAAAATTGAAGCCGATATTTTTGGGGTAAAATTTATATATATACTGTAGGTTACAGCTTACACAGTTTAGAGCTGAAAATTTCATGTTTCAAATATTGACAGTGTGGCACTACGCGTTAATATTTCCAGAAAACTCAATGTGAAAATTTAAATACTAGCTTTTTCAACTTGGTTATGTTGACCCAGGTGATTTTCAGCATTTTTTGACTCCCGTTGGCAGAAACGGGCGCTTCTGGCATAACTCTCCTTGGACCAATAGCCCCTCACAATTTTTTTATTTTCCTGATGAAAACACCCTCAGTTTACTCAATATAATTGAAAACACTGCTTTCAAAAATAGCAGTCTGAAGCAAAAAGTTTTGATTCGGTTATATAAAAAATTTTGCTTTTAGTAAAATTAGATGAAAGCTTTTGGTTTCAATCCGTGCTCTTAGCGTTTGAGAAAACGTTAAATTTAAAAAAATTTTTAGATTTCGAAGTCTCCAGTTGAACCGGTGGGTTTTCCATTTAATGATGCGCTTCAAAATTCGGCGTTCCTGGTTGTGATCATGATCCATCGGTTCAAGCCCCTTGGCAAAATTCTTAGGTAATGAAAAAGCCAGTATAAAACATTTCAGTAGGTTTATGGTTGAATGCATTCTGGGTATCAACAACTATCTTGCTTTCAAGTTACTGCTTTTTGCTGGGTTCTTCACAATATGTGGTTAAGCGGAAAACGATTTTTCATTCAAATACTAATGCTTCTGCTTTCAGAAGATTTGTAGATTATAAGAGTGGTCCTTAAAATGTTCATGGTTGATTATTAGTATAACAAGTCTGTGGGACAAAATGTCCTCACAATGTAGTAAGCTCGAAATATGAATCGTGCTTTATGCAACCCAAATTTTTTGGACGCATCTAAGAATATCAAACTTAACCTCCACATATTCTTTATGTTAAAAAGCCTGTAATACTGTTTTGTCAAACTCATACGAAATGATAAGGTAATATCCACAAATTCTAACAATTTATTTGAGAGCGAAATACTGCTCAAATTGGGTTGAATATCTACCTGTGTAGTAAATCTAGCGTTGCTGTCAAAAATAGTTCCAGCGCTGCTCTCTGATTTTTTAGCAAAGTTATACCCTCTTAAAGATAATGAAACCAATTGAAAAAATGGTACTTAAGTACGTAGCTCTTTTCTGCGCAGCACATGCATTTTATATACTGCTAATTTTTATGTAGCAGCTGTGATAACAAAATGTAAAGCTCGCGCTTAATGCAGTTTCGAACATGGTGGCTACACGTTTTTTTAGATTTTCCCTAGATAAAAATTTGAATAAGCTTACATACATCAAGTGACACTGTATAACCTGTTAATATTCCGATGTCGTCTGGTCCTCAGATTGTACTTTTGCCCCAAGATAATGAATACACACGACTGCGCAACGATATGACCGGCATCAATAATGTATTTAACGATTTATGGTATATGAATATCCTCGTGAATGTATATTTTTAGAACATGTACATGTTTCTGGCTTCTGCAAAAGTTTTGCATTTAAGCTTTGTGACGGAGCAATGTGTTCGTACCTCTTAATCTATAGTTAAAGTAGTCTTTGTGTTGCTCTGTTTCTCTGCTGCTTCTGAAGTTATATAACTTCTAGTGATAATATATTTTAAGTCCTATTTCTTAAATTCTAGATGTCATGGTGGATCGTGTTCCTACCGTTGTTCACTGGCGGCGCACTTGATTTATACTTCACGCTTATCGTATTTATTCGAACGTATGATTTAGATCGTGATATAAAGGTAACATCAGCCGAGTTAACAGTGAAAAGCTACGCTGTTAAATGATCTTAATTACTTGAAACTGAGTAGATTTTTCGCAAATTGCGGGCATCTGTTTAAAATTATTTTTTTATTTACGTTTTACGCGCATCACGGGGTTTTCGTATTTTCACAATTTTTCTTATCTATTTGACGCGTAATACAATTTATCTTGCATCACACAGCTTTGTGTTTAGGCTGCCCAAAATCCGATTACTTCTTGCCCAAAACCTCACAAAACCAACGCCGACTGTATTGTTCAACGGGTATACTGATGTTTAGTGTTATAACGCTTCACAGAATCGTTGAACCAAAAAGGATGTTTCCGTGCGTACAAACGCTTGAATCGTAAACTACCGTCGCTGCCAAAATCGCAATCGATCGAAAATTCGTTTAATCGACATCGATCGAAATTTCGTTTAATCGAAAAAAATCGAAATTTTGAAATTTATCTGGGTCATTTCACGAAACTATGTACTTTTGAAACACCACTTTTTGAAGCCAAAATGAAACGTTTTCGAATGTACAGTGTCTAGACCCCTTCCGATGTAAAAAATCCTGAATTTTTCGATGCTCATTTTATGCTCACAAACCAACCATGAGCGGGGGACGTCTGAGAAAAAATTTCAGGCAGATCCTTAGGCCTTGTAAAAATGGCACCCCGATGTGTTGAGTCGGGGGGGGGCTACACCTCAGGTCGGGGGGCTACAGCTTCCTACAACATGCAACGCGCCAAACTTTAGCTACTTCTATACCTTCTAGATGTAAGCTGGTGTAAAACAAATACAATTGATCTATGACTTGCTTACATTTAAGTGATGATATCAAGGACAATGCGTGTAATAGATGTACGGGCAGGCAGAAGGGTTCCCTAGCTGCCCAGTTAACAGCACGGCCCCATATCATAGTGCAATGATGATGAACTTATATACTAATATGACTCTTGCGACCTTCGATTACTTTTATTATACATGCGGTCGGGGGGGGCTACATTTTCATTAAAAATTTTTAATAGATGGGTCGATTCTAGTGGGGCTTTACTATGTTTATATTCGGCCTATTGCAAGACTGTATGCTAAATTTGGCTAAATTTCGCTGTTTAAGACATACAGGTGCTAGGACTTTCGTCGCGTGCCAACGGTTTCACTGCTCGGCAGTTCTTCAAGCTGGTGCCCAGAATTACTGTGTAGCTGGTCAATATTAAATAAATCTTACAAATATTTTTTCTCCTGCATTTATTTAAATTGCTAGTATTTTCATTCCTTATGGACATAAATTTTTGTTGTCCGTTTTAGGTCTTAAAATGTCCCAATTGCGTTAGTATGCGCTATATTTTATTAAAATGCATATATGCGACACATAGTAACATGAAAAAAACTCGAATTATCTTTACAATTGCACCTCCTATTCGTATCCAATAAATATTGACTTTTATATATAACTCCAAGGACGAACATTTAGAACTATGAAATGAAATATATATGAAATACATATGAAATGATATATATATAATTGCTCCTGAAAGTCCGTCCTACAAAAATAAAAAAATATGACAATGAAAATATTACTTATTTGTTATATGGTTCTTAAAAAACATTTAAAGACTAAGCCGGTCGACGCTTCATTATGATGCAGACATATGATTCAAAACAACCAAAGAATCGAATGGTTCACTTATTCTATCAATCCTGAGGGCATCCTACGATCTAGTCTATATTTCAATACAATGTAATATATATTGTATTGAAATACAATTCCATTCAATATTCTCAACACAAAGCCTCAACGTACCACAGATGAACGAGATGAGCCAGCAGTCTCAAGCAAATTCCATATATATCGCTGGACGCGTTTGTATTTTTCAACCACGCTTGAACTCAAACATCCGGCCGGGCCATAAAACATATTATCGTCGTCTTGACTTGCGGATTTATCGAAAGCTTTCATTTTGATTCGAAGCATCTCCAAGCAATCCATACAACAATCCTTGCCGTACCGAGGATAAATACCCCAGTGCATGAGTTCAGCTTGGAACGCATCCACACATGCTCCTTCTGTTTTATGGATAATTCCTGTCCGATAAAAATCAAGGACGCAAGCGAATAATTGCGGGCTTCGATTGAAAAAATACTCATTCGACTCCGCAAAATAGCCATGACACAGCTGACGGGCCATAATTTGCTGATGCTCGAGGCACGCCAAACGTCCAAGGAGTGTGTCCGGATAGAAACGAAGGCACGATCGAAGCACGGCAAATTGAGTCCCGCCAATATTTAAATGAACAACATCCATAGCACCACCACTGCCTGTTGTGTCGGAGGTACGATGACCGATTGCAGCAGGATTCCGGCTGCCGAAAGTCGGCTTCGCTGCGCTTGCTCTGCAATCAGGTGTCGTAGCAGGTCGAGCTAGCTTAGTGACGCTCGTTTTAACTTGACTGTCCCTGACGTGATCGCGCAGCTGGAAATCCCGTCCACTGTCGATCTCACTACTTGTCAACAGCGGCACGGCTGGTCCTGTTGTTGCTATTTTGGAACTCCTCGCCGAAGTTGTAGGCTCGCTATCGACCGTGGTTGCACCACTTTCGTCCGCGTAGTTCGAATACACGTGCGATTCCGGTTTTCGTTTTCGTATTTCATTCCCGTTGTTGATGAAACAGTTATTGCTCGTTTTGATACCATCGGTACGTAATCGAATTGGACTTCCGATAATATTTTTATCAATAAATATATGAGGATAAGTTTTATTATCTCGATTAGTAGAATAATATGACTCAAAACCGTGGTTGTCGTCGTCTGTTTTAGTATGCATTAAACTGCCTAGTTTGACACTGCTGTCAACACTATTCGTACTTTGGACCATGACTGTGTTGTTACATCCGCTGCCACAATTATTGTTATCTAGCGAACAGCTAATTTTTGTTCCACTTCTATTCGAAATATCGTGTTCGCTTCTTAAATTAAGGCTTTCACTAGATTCATTTTTACCAGTTGCCCTAACCATCTTATTGTAAATTGGTTGATCTGGGATACGATCAGTACTCCTGCACAATGCATTACTATCATAGTTATTATCGTCGCCGTTAACTGGGTTGCAGTTGTTGCTCAGTAGACGTAAATTTGGAAGTTGTTCGCTGGTCTGCAGCTTTTGACGATACTTGTTTTGGCGTTGTTCTCGATCAGCTTCGACAGATTCCGCGTACCTTGGTTTCGTCAACGGTTGTTCATTTTGTTGTAACTGCGCCAGCTTTTGTTGACGTTCCACGTTGACGTTATCCGCGGCTCCTTGGATTGCCCTGGATTCTCGGATCGGTAATTGGAGTTCGTAGCGTTGCGGGAGGTTTGTGAGACCTTGAGATTGTTGACGTTGTTGACGCCCAGGGTTATAACGATGGTCTTGGCATGATAATTTTTGTGTTAACCACGATTGATCACGTTTCTGGTTTTGATGTAAATATGGCAGTTGTTGTTGTTGCTGCTTTTCGTGTTTTGTGATACAGAGCTGATTTTGATATTGCTGATTATCGCAGCTGTCGTGCTGGTGACGATTTGGATCAACAACTGCTAATGGAGTGCCGCTATCACTATTGCTGTTTGTTCCGACGTTGCCGGCACCACTGTTCTTGTTGCATTGAGACAATACCTGAGACTGTTGGGGTTTTAGCATTAGGTTGAAAGTTAATTCGATCGAAGCTGTATTGTCGTCAACTTTATATTCACGTTTTGAACAATAAGTATTAAGATGAAGCTTTTCTACAATCCAATTCTTATTTGTGCTGTTTGATAAAGTTTGAATCAATTATTTTTTATTCGTTGATTAATAAAAGACAGATAACAATTTATTGTAACGCATTCTTACATTGCAAATGTTATTTGTGAATTCCTGTTCGTATCTTACTGAAATATCAATGCATAAAATGTATTACAATGGCAAATCTAAAATATAGTAACTCGTTACAAAGATATTTGCACCGTCACATTCAATGAAAGCGTATTTAGCATTGTCATATTAAATAAAATAGTTTCAAGTATTATTTTTGAAACTATATATACATATCGAAATTTATATATAAAATATTTATAAATAAACTTTCAAGTATTATTTTTGACACTATACATACATATCGAAATTTATATATAAATAATCTAAAATATAGTAATTCGTTACAAAGATATTTGCACCGTCACATTTAATGAAAGCGTATTTAGCATTGTCATATTAAATAAAATACTTTCAAGTATTATTTTTGAAACTATACATACATATCGAAATTTATATATAAAATATTTATAAATAAACTTTCAAGTATTATTTTTGACACTATACATACATATCGAAATTTATATATAAATAATCTAAAATATAGTAATTCGTTACAAAGATATTTGCACCGTCACATTCAATGAAAGCGTATTTAGCATTGTCATATTAAATAAAATACTTTCAAGTATTATTTTTGAAACTATACATACATATCGAAATTTATATATAAAATATTTATAAATAAACTTTCAAGTATTATTTTTGACACTATACATACATATCGAAATTTATATATAAATAATCTAAAATATAGTAATTCGTTACAAAGATATTTGCACCGTCACATTCAATGAAAGCGTATTTAGCATTGTCATATTAAATAAAATAGTTTCAAGTATTATTTTTGAAACTATACATACATATCGAAATTTATATATAAAATATTTATAAATAAACTTTCAAGTATTATTTTTGACACTATACATACATATCGAAATTTATATATAAATAATCTAAAATATAGTAATTCGTTACAATGATATTTGCACCGTCACATTCAATGAAAGCGTATTTAGCATTGTCATATTAAATAAAATACTTTCAAGTATTATTTTTGAAACTATACATACATATCGAAATTTATATATAAAATATTTATAAATAAACTTTCAAGTATTATTTTTGACACTATACATACATATCGAAATTTATATATAAATAATCTAAAATAGAGTAATTCGTTACAAAGATATTTGCACCGTCGCATTCAATGAAAGCGTATTTAGCATTGTCATATTAAATAAAATACTTTCAAGTATTATTTTTGAAACTATACATACATATCGAAATTTATATATAAAATATTTATAAATAAACTTTCAAGTATTATTTTTGACACTATACATACATATCGAAATTTATATATAAAATTTTTTTTTTTTTTCGAAAAATAATCTAAAATATAGTAATTCGTTACAAAGATATTTGCACCGTCACATTCAATGAAAGCGTATTTAGCATTGTCATATTAAATAAAATACTTTCAAGTATTATTTTTGAAACTATACATACATATCGAAATTTATATATAAAATATTTATAAATAAACTTTCAAGTATTATTTTTGACACTATACATACATATCGAAATTTATATATAAATAATCTAAAATATTGTAATTCGTTACAAAGATATTTGCACCGTCACATTCAATGAAAGCGTATTTAGCATTGTCATATTAAATAAAATAGTGTCAAGTATTATTTTTGAAACTATACATACATATCGAAATTTATATATAAAATATTTATAAATAAACTTTCTAGTATTATTTTTGACACTATACATACATATCGAAATTTATATATAAATAATCTAAAATATAGTAATTCGTTACAAAGATATTTGCACCGTCACATTCAATGAAAGCGTATTTAGCATTGTCATATTAAATAAAATACTTTCAAGTATTATTTTTGAAACTATACATACATATCGAAATTTATATATAAAATATTTATAAATAAACTTTCAAGTATTATTTTTGACACTATACATACATATCGAAATTTATATATAAATAATCTAAAATATAGTAATTCGTTACAAAGATATTTGCACCGTCACATTCAATGAAAGCGTATTTAGCATTGTCATATTAAATAAAATAGTTTCAAGTATTATTTTTGAAACTATACATACATATCGAAATTTATATATAAAATATTTATAAATAAACTTTCAAGTATTATTTTTGACACTATACATACATATAGAAATTTATATATAAATAATCTAAAATATAGTAATTCGTTACAAAGATATTTGCACCGTCACATTCAATGAAAGCGTATTTAGCATTGTCATATTAAATAAAATACTTTCAAGTATTATTTTTGAAACTATACATACATATCGAAATTTATATATAAAATATTTATAAATAAACTTTCAAGTATTATTTTTGACACTATACATACATATCGAAATTTATATATAAATAATCTAAAATATAGTAATTCGTTACAAAGATATTTGCACCGTCACATTCAATGAAAGCGTATTTAGCATTGTCATATTAAATAAAATAGTTTCAAGTATTATTTTTGAAACTATACATACATATCGAAATTTATATATAAAATATTTATAAATAAACTTTCAAGTATTATTTTTGACACTATACATGCATATCGAAATTTATATATAAATAATCTAAAATATAGTAATTCGTTACAATGATATTTGCACCGTCACATTCAATGAAAGCGTATTTAGCATTGTCATATTAAATAAAATACTTTCAAGTATTATTTTTGAAACTATACATACATATCGAAATTTATATATAAAATATTTATAAATAAACTTTCAAGTATTATTTTTGACACTATACATACATATCGAAATTTATATATAAATAATCTAAAATAGAGTAATTCGTTACAAAGATATTTGCACCGTCGCATTCAATGAAAGCGTATTTAGCATTGTCATATTAAATAAAATAGTTTCAAGTATTAATTTTGAAACTATACATACATATCGAAATTTATATATAAAATATTTATAAATAAACTTTCAAGTATTATTTTTGACACTATACATACATATCGAAATTTATATATAAATAATCTAAAATATAGTAATTCGTTACAAAGATATTTGCACCGTCACATTCAATGAAAGCGTATTTAGCATTGTCATATTAAATAAAATACTTTCAAGTATTATTTTTGAAACTATACATACATATCGAAATTTATATATAAAATATTTATAAATAAACTTTCAAGTATTATTTTTGACACTATACATACATATCGAAATTTATATATAAATAATCTAAAATATAGTAATTCGTTACAAAGATATTTGCACCGTCACATTCAATGAAAGCGTATTTAGCATTGTCATATTAAATAAAATAGTTTCAAGTATTATTTTTGAAACTATACATACATATCGAAATTTATATATAAAATATTTATAAATAAACTTTCAAGTATTATTTTTGACACTACACATACATATAGAAATTTATATATAAATAATCTAAAATATAGTAATTCGTTACAAAGATATTTGCACCGTCACATTCAATGAAATCGTATTTAGCATTGTCATATTAAATAAAATACTTTCAAGGATTATTTTTGAAACTATACATACATATCGAAATTTATATATAAAATATTTATAAATAAACTTTCAAGTATTATTTTTGACACTATACTTACATATCGAAATTTATATATAAATAATCTAAAATATAGTAATTCGTTACAAAGATATTTGCACCGTCACATTCAATGAAAGCGTATTTAGCATTGTCATATTAGATAAAATAGTTTCAAGTATTATTTTTGAAACTATACATACATATCGAAATTTATATATAAAATATTTATAAATAAACTTTCAAGTATTATTTTTGACACTATACATACATATCGAAATTTATATATAAATAATTTAAAATATATTAATTCGTTACAAAGATATTTGCACCGTCACATTCAATGAAAGCGTATTTAGCATTGTCATATAAAATAAAATACTTTCAAGTATTATTTTTGAAACTATACATACATATCGCAATTTATATATAAAATATTTATAAATAAACTTTCAAGTATTATTTTTGACACTATACATACATATCGAAATTTATATATAAATAATTTAAAATATATTAATTCGTTACAAAGATATTTGCACCGTCACATTCAATGAAAGCGTATTTAGCATTGTCATATAAAATAAAATACTTTCAAGTATTATTTTTGAAACTATACATACATATCGAAATTTATATATAAAATATTTATAAATAAACTTTCAAGTATTATTTTTGACACAATATATACATATCGAAATTTATATATAAATAATCTAAAATATAGTAATTCGTTACAAAGATATTTGCACCGTCACATTCAATGAAAGCGTATTTAGCATTGTCGTATTAAATAAAATAGTTTCAAGTATTATTTTTGAAACTATACATACA
>JASANE010030656.1:0-13277 GCA_030248225.1 Trileptium ribeirensis | reverse complement strand
TCGGAACAGATGTAAGATAAAGGAATGTTTTTTGTAGTATAATAAATACGAGAAACGTCGGAGTAGTATTAGTCTGCCCTGTTACGCTTGCTCCCGAAATGAATAATTTTACTTTACTATAGGGTTTAGCACTAGGGCGGTGGCATGGCCTTTTCGTTTCAATAGAGACAAACTACATAAACACGAAATGTTGAGTCATATTTAGTTTTTAGACATTAAAATGAAACATTTCGGAACAGATGTAAGATAAAGGAATGTTTTTTGTAGTATAATAAATACGAGAAACGTCGGAGTAGTATTAGTCTGCCCTGTTACGCTTGCTCCCGAAATGAATAATTTTACTTTACTATAGGGTTTAGCACTAGGGCGGTGGAATGGCCTTTTCGTTTCAATAGAGACAAACTACATTAACACGAAATATACGGAAGATTAAGATTGGGTATATAAAGATAAGTGGAAAAAATTTCACCAATATCTGCTCCTCTCTGTGGAAAAGTCTTCGGCATAAAACCCCTTGTCGCAAATTTCTTGTTCACGTCTGTGGTTAATCGAATGGGATGTCAAAAATAATGGATATGTAGATCCATGTTGGGGACGTTGGATGTAAAATCTAACCAAATCGTGGTTAGATTGGATTACACAACTAAATTATACAATCTCTAAGCTTACCAAGAGCGTATTTGATATAATAATATGTTGTGAGAAATGAATGTCTCCACCTCCTGTTCCCCGGGTTCGCAGATACAATTGCTTTGCCGACACCCCAAAGACATTTGAATTTAAAATTGATTTGACCACGGTTGTAGCCGAAATATCGAACCGTGTATCCCAGCTTTGAATCTGGAAATGTGAAGCCGACTAAAAGCGTTAGAATTTATCTGGTTTTAAAGTCTTATATATATATGTGCTTGATTGACAAAACAGGCGATGATTCGTTGGAAACCTGTTGTAAACGTCAGGCCTTAAGAATGGAAAGCAACGATCAGAATTAAATGTGTTCGAGGGAATTAGTACTATTAAACCTAAAAATTTAAATCCGTGCTGCCGACCTTGCATTTTGTATTTTGATCGTTGTGAGCAGCGTAAATTTTCCAAATATTAATTAAATATTTCGTTCGTAGATTGACACTTTTGTGACAGTGTACGCTGGGTGCCGTGCTGATTGTCGAGTTTGTCGTCTATCCTGGTTTTGCATGTGCAGTTGCTTTTTATTCGAAATACGATGTTCTTTAACCAACACAACAGATCCTAGATAGCATCTTGGCTAGTGTTTTGTGGCTAGCTACAAGCTAGTGGCTAGTGTGTGCTAGCGCACTGAATATAACTGCTACGGTTAACCTTTGGCGATAACAGCAATCAGCATACTTCTGCGTCATTAAATGTGAGGCCGATCGGGAAGACAAGAATTTAATAGCAACATCAGTTACAGTTTTTTATAATTGAGATATTTGCCTATATAACAAGTAACTATTCAGGTAGGTACATTACAATATGCAATTGATAAAAAAGCTATAAAAAATTTCGGACAATTATTCCAAATTTTTAACAAGCAATAAATCGATAGCAATACACGTGCCCAAGAACCGTCGGTTTAGGGAGTGGAAAATGGAAAAGGGGTGGTAGGCTAAAGGGAAACCAAATATTTTCAGCGGTTTCTCCAATGTTTCATCACAGTTTCCAAATTTACCTTAAAATTTTACAATAGCTCGCGGGATTGGCTTACGGTTTAGGGGGTCCGGCCCTTAGGAGTATCTCCAGCCCGCTACGAACATCTATAGTCTATCAGTGCAAAATAGTACTATAGATATTTGTCGTGGCTACACGGCGTGGGAGTGCACGTCTTAAGAATTTAATTAAGCTTGAGGGAGCAAACGACTTTTACGATCTCACGAGGGTAATGATTACAAGGGCGCGGTCTCGGATAACTTTTAAGTTGAGTTATACTACTAGGGTCAAAGCTGGCTCCACCTCGTTCTTCAGCCGCGTGATTTCAATCCCTTCTGAACAACACTACACCCGTCTTGCCACGTTGTCATTTGCATAACTCCTGGATAGTGGATTGAAACACTCTTAAGGACTTATACTAAAATCGGTAATTTTGAAAATGGGGGCTAAATTGTGTAATAAATAAAACAAATTTTGTCAGAAACAAATTTGCGCCTGCGATCAGTAGGAAATTCTACACAAGTTGTGTATTTAGATTAAACATTTTTACTATATCAAACTACAGTTAAAATTTAATGCCCACCAAAAATATAATTTTAACACAACACAAGTCTGTGAAATATATATACTTAAATTTGACATAATGTATATGAGCTTATGAAAACTTGTGAAAAACAGAATCTCTGCAAAAGAAATGCAATGCTTTATTTTATAAATACAAATGTATCAAGCGACTCAAAATGTAAACTGTCATTGATAGTAAGCGAAATTTCCCCGTGATCTGAATTATTTATGAAAAAATATATAGGTTCAAATAAAATCACAAGCTTCATCGACCCATAGAAAGCCTTAGATTGAGCAAGTTAGAACACTGTAACGAAGCCAAAAATGATTTGGAAGTAAAAACGCGTTGAAAACGAACTTCAATCTTTGTAACTTACAATTTGTCTCTGGCGAACAAGAAATTTGGCAGTAAAAACGCGGTGAAAACGAATATCAATCTTTGTAACTTACAATTTGTCTCCGGCGAACAAGAAATTTGGCAGTAAAAACGTGGTGAAAACGAATATCCATCTTTGTAACTTACAATTAACCTCTGGCGAACAAGAAATTTGGCAGTAAAAACGTGGTGAAAACATATCAATCTTTGTAACTTACAATTTGTCTCAGGCGAACAAGAAATTTGGCGGTAAAAACGCGGTGAAAACGAATATCAATCTTTGTAACTTAAATTTGTCTCTGGCGAACAAGAAATTTGGCAGTAAAAACGCGGTGAAAAGGAATATCAATCTTTGTAACTTACAATTTGTCTCTGGGTATTTTTTGGCGAACAAGAAATTTAATTTATGCCAATATAATGTCGATTTCAACACGCGCTAAAATTTCAAAACTGGCAAATTCTGCCCTAAAACTGCTGCCATAGCAAAATGTTTGCTATAATTAGTTCTATGGCCAACGTCAAGCCTCAAATGGCGTAACCTATATGCAGAATGTCCCGTTCTCGATATAATAAGGCTGAACCTTAGCCTAGACTAAATTAAGAAATTTAATTTATGCGAATATAATGTCCATTTCAACACGCGCTAAAATTTCAAAACTGGCAAATTCTGCCCTAAAACTGCTGCCATAGCAAAATGTTTGCTATAATTAGTTCTATGGCCAACGTCAAGCCTCAAATGGCGTAACCTATATGCAGAATGTCCCGTTCTCGATATAATAAGGCTGAACCTTAGCCTAGACTAAATTAAGAAATTTAATTTATGCGAATATAATGTCCATTTCAACACGCGGTATAATTTCAAACTGCGAAATTCTGCCCTAAAACTGCTGCTATAGCAAAATGTTTGCTATAATTAGTTCTATGGCCAACGCCAAGCTTCAACCGGCGTAACCTATATGCAGAATGTCCCGCTCATGATATAATAAGGCTGAACCTTAGCCTAGGCTAAATTATTATAATACTCTCATACTAAGCTTTGATCAGAGCCCACGCACAAAGCAGGCCTTATTAAGGATACACCGGTGCACCCTTAGGCAATAGTTGTGCCGTATATAAATTTCGAGTGCTTAAAAATAATTAGAATTCATGAATACCATTTAGAAGATAAAACTGAAAACTAGTTTGTTGCTTTTAAGTTAAGCAGCACTAAAGTATAAAATTTTAATCTTCGCTTTAACTCAGCACTTTTACGTTTAAATCGGCAATATAATCCATTTAAGCCGGCTTCTTTTTGCCGCTTTGCGGTAAGTAGTAGCAAAGCAAACTTACAAACTTCGTTATAAGAACTCCGCAGATACCACTAGCTATAAAGCAAGAAACAACGAAGTAACTTAGCAGTGTTTGAAATATTCGCTCAAAACAGGGAAGATCCATTTCATTCGGAGCACAAAATGAGCGCTCGTAAGTGTCTTTGATAGTCGACGGTTGTGGACTTTGGATATAAGGGAGGTATGTAAGTTTATATTGGCAAAGTAAGAGATCCACTCAGTTAAATAGGTGGAGGATCTATTGAAGACTCATAAATCCAGTTGTCGGTTTAGCAGCTCTATGAATTTTTGTACAAAGAAAATAATTTTTCGCGTAATTTGTTACCAAAATGTTACGCCGACCGAAGTATAACTACTTCGCGATAACTAACTTGATTCGTAGACCCGAGCACATCTAGAAGTAAGCGTGGCTAATCTGAGCTCAGTGATGAATTACAAGGTAAGTTTACTGAGATTTTTAAAGACCCAAAATAATAATGACACACCGACAGCTATACATTAAAACTGGCCCCACTGCCATAGTTTGGAAACTTGCTCATGGGAAACCGAAAGACACTATTTCTTCTTCTGATAACCAAAAAGACGAAAAGATTCTAAATTTATAGGTCATAACTTTAATGAAAAGTTCTAATTTGAACCGTCAGTTTTCAAAACATAGGTTACTACCGTTTGCCCTATTTGACGCATACCACGTAAATACAAGTACTTTTGTTCTGTATTCTGCAACTCTGACAGATTTTAGACCCATTCTAACACTATATGTGGAATTAAGCCAATATGTATATGAGTTGAACACATTGAACCATTAGCACCAACGTTAATAATAGCTTAAAACAATACCCTAAACCCAGAGTGCCCGAGCAAGAAACTTTGTCAAAATTTAAAATAATTTGCTTACTTGAGGTATTTTTGAACTTTAGTCATAAGCGTGAAAACGGTTGTTTGAAGATAAACTGTTTGGTTTTAAAGATTTAGCTCAGAACCCCGATCGGAAAACACTTAAAAAGTGCTCAATTTGTATCGGTTTCATGAGAATTTTCAAATTTGGATTGGACGAGCCAAAACGCAACGGTAGGTGCATAACAACGTTTTTTGCGTGTTGAATAAAAAAACTTTCGAATATCTAGTAATATATTATAAACTGTTGGCAACGGATAAAAAACTTCTTTCCACATTCAATCAAGCGCTATTTGAAAAAAGCGAGTCAGATCGGTCTCTACGTTTCAACAACCAACAATCAAGTTGACACTACAATTATAACATACGGTACCAGCTAACCTGTTTTGTTCATGGCAAAACGTTAGGTACCTTAAGTCTAAGCGATATCAATGAACATAATCATTCTTTTCTTCCGAACAGGAAAATGAAGTCTCGTGTATTAATAGGAAATGGTTGAATGTGTATTAACAGTGCTCCCTTTCGGATTTAAAAAGTCATCCATTTTGTTTCGATTATACAGTTATTATTTGAAAATTCCGAATATATTTTCATGCTATAGGAGCAATATACATGAACGATATATTAGCTATATTTATATTCCGTCACTTGTATAAAACTGTGTCTGATGGTTATGGCGTAGGCCAAATTTTAACTTATGCAAGCAACATAACTTAGTGATAATTTGCAACAGCAGAATTGGGATAACATTACGCGATTACTTTACCTTCTGAATTACCGGAGCGTAAAATTAGGTACTATATTTGGCTTAAAATTATAATAAATTGTCGGGTGTCAAAAACAAGCTACAGGATTGAAAATGGTTGCTGTAAAATTATAACAAAATAGTACGACTGGTTGTAGCGAGAAACATTTGCTCTACAAAGAGTAGGTCAGGGCGAATTCAAACGAAGATCATCAAAATTTAATGATATTATGTTTTTTAGAAATGAAAATACATTTGCTCATCGACTGCCAAATTAAAAATCATTGCGCTAACTGAATTTGTCGTACCATTCAAAAGCGCACGTTCCTTTTCATTCAATCGCATCGATGTTCTTTAAAGCACAGTGAACTTTCAAACCGTTTCCAGTTACAAAAGATAAAATACACGATTTGTGCGCGAACATCGGTTTTGAGATCGTGAACTAAACTTGACAAAAGAGCAGCCCAGGTGTACGCACATAAAGGACACTCACACATAACCGTAGCCACATAGATATAAATTTGTAACTGTTTCGTTGTTACACAGCTAATACCTGTTTTGAAATTCAAACGCGATGCAGTCAATATATTATAATGCCCATGATGTTATAACCTAATAACATGGTTTTTCCTTTGCTGTGTCTTATTCGCCTCATGTTTAAGTCAGAATTCCATTTTAAAACCCAGCTTCCCTGTCCCCAAATCTTCCTTTCGCTGCTTTTTTTGGTATGAATGTACAATTAGTAACTATAGTTATAGCTACGTGCACACCAACAGCTAGTTTTAGTTGTTTTAGAAGACATTCGGTAATAAAATCGTGTGAGTAGGGCAGTTTTACCGCTGTACTAAACTAAAAATAAGCCACTTTAAAATGTTTATTGTTTATTGGAAAATAAGCAATAAATTTGTCCCAAAATTGCAGATGAAACGAGGTAATTCGCCCCATAATTTTATGTACATTAGGCTTAAAATTTTTATTCTACGAACTTTTAATAGCCTCATATAGATTTAGTTGATAAAATTCGTCGTTTCACAAATGAAAATTTGAAAATTTAAACACAGTCCAATTGTAAAAAAATAAATGCTGTTTCAAGATAATTCTGTCTAGCAATTTATTTAATATGGCCGACGCTATCATTATCAGTACTTTTTATCAGCAGTAATTGAATATTAACAAACATTTAATTTAAAAGCTATGATATGGCAATTTATAAAATCCTGGCGGATAGAAAACATTAGATAACTCTATTGGACTTCAGATAATAGTTGGTTTAGTGATATTAACAGTATAAATTGAACGTTGCTTTTTGTTTTGCGGCATCTATTTAAATTCAGCATTGACACATTAAATAATATTCTAAAATTTGCACGAATTCCATACAGCTTATTCTGTAAGCAGAAGCGTGTGAACGGTAAAACCCCACACAAAAGCTTTATATTGTCTGTATCCTTTATATTGAGCTTGCCTACGCCCGATTATAAGCTGGCTGGGCCGGGCTGTGTCGAAATTTTGCAGTTCCGGGCCGGGCCGACCTGGATTTCCAACGAGCCGGGCAGGACCGGACGGAAAAATTTCTTACCGTTTTCACTTCTAAAGTTTAGGTTAATAAGAAGAATAATTTGCCTTAATTCAATACAACTAATTCTACACATGACCTAAAAATTTCACCGTTGTATAAGTATTTAAATGTTCGAATCATTTTTTAATTCATGTCGGATAGTAAAAGCAGCTCGAAACTTGAGCTATAGCAAATTATTTAATTTATTTTGCTTGAGCACTAAAAAACATATCAATAATTTCAATTTTTATATTTTATTTTTTTAAGAATTATTTTTCATACAATTTTATTTCAGACTCAATAATCTATACAACACCCAGTGTCTATTTTCTTTAGCCTGGTAACTATCATTATATTTTACTTTACTATTGGTCGCACTACAATTAACTTGGTTACATTTTTGCTGCATAGCGCCATTCCACTGGTAGGGTTTGTCTCTCGCCTGGTTATAGTTGCTCTGAAATTGGGGTCTATAAACCGGTGCAGCTGACATGAGGTTATTGCTTGTGCGCTGAAGTGCAGTGTTCTGCCGCGGTCGATTGCCAAACGCGTTTATCGGTGCAAGAACTCAGAACCATTGGAAGACCTTATTACTGGGTCCTAAAAATGGTCGATTCTGCTGACCATTCGTGCGAACAAAATCTAGGCGACCAGATCTATCTAAATCACTAATCACTAAGATCACTAAATTGGTTATTGTGGTAGGGCTCACTCGGGCCTCTTAGGCGATTAGGTTGAGATTCCCGCTGTATATTGCTAGAAACATATACGCCAACAAGCTGCTGGTTGCCCAATGTAGTATCTCCGGGTGCCTGCGTTGGGCGCGCTCCTAAAGAACAATCATGAGCAAAGTCACCAGGCTGGCCACAGCCAAAGCAAGTTATCGGCTGCCGCGGCGCGGAAGCGAGGGGTTGGCTACAAATAATTGCGCGAGCGCATTTAACTGATGTGATGCTTCAGATCTGCGATAGAACACATCAAGTAACCGATTTGTGGTATTATTGTTAGTGTTACTTTACCGGCGATGATCTTCTGGTACTGATGGAAGCTGTATAACCACTCTCTCTCTCGTTGTTTTTCAAGAAGGGCGTTATCTGTCTTAGCTGTTCACTACGGTGGACGTATCCGGGGTTCAGGACAATCGGATATGGCATCCTCGTTTCGCTTAACAACCTCGAGCATATCACGAAAAGTAAGGCACTCATGGATTTGGTTCAATACTTGCCTGTGCAATTACAGGCGTAATCTTCTCTGAAAGGATTTACAAAGAAGCAAGTCCCTTTGCTTAGCGTCTACATCGCGAAAAGCTCGGTCACACAACCTTTGTAATTCTAATCCGTATATAGCTACGGTTTTCTCCATACATTGCTTTCTAAAGCAAAGACCAACGAGTGATTTCTCAGGGCGGCGTGACGAAGAAAATCAAAGAAACATGTGTTATAGACCCGACCGTCATAAGTTCTATGCTGTTTTCCTATATATAAGGTAGTGTCGACTATATACGTTAATTTGCATGCATTTGATGAGAATGACTGGTCATAAATAAACAAAAAACAAGTTTTATTGTAATTTGTAGCGTATATTATATGATAATGTTTCGTGCATTAATTTCAGCTGCATGGATTCTGCTGAAAAAATTGCTATTTTAACGACGCTAATTTTGAATATTCTTTATGTCATTCGTGGAACTTAGAAATCAAAATATAGTAATCAAATCATGAACTTATCTGTATTCTGTCTAACAAATTTTGCAACATCTGATTTTTGGATATCTTTGTGATACACAACATTAATTCGTATTTGTTTTTAGAAAATGTAGGTTTATCATATTGTTTCTTGCCCAGTTTTGCCGGTTTAGGTTTTATATAATGTTATGTTCATTGTTCAAAATTGAAATTTTATTTTTGTGTATCATTTATTGTTCAAATTGGTTCCATTGTAGGAACGGCATATCACAAAATTTTATGACTGTGATTAGTGTATTTTACTGCTTTTACCTAAATTAGTGAAATCAACCCAACTTGGAAACTATGGCAAATGGGTTCAATTTATAGTTATCGTCTATAAAAGTTCTACTTATAATAAATTTAACACAAACACTCATGTTTTCGGTTGCATGGCTCGATCTTGTCTTAAAACAACAGATACTAGTATATAGAAAGCTGATGTGTACGTTATAGAAATACTTCGGAAACATTAAAAGTCACTTTAACATATGACCAAATTTTTATGCAAATTATGAAAAATCATAATAAATTTCATAAAATATGACCAATTTCGCCGTTTACAATAATGCAACTACACGCTGCTGCCTCTCCAGCCGGGATCACCATCCTCTTCATCCGAAGAACCTTGGTTGTCTATGGTATAAATTTTCAGTACCTTTAACTTATATTAACAAAAATCACAATTTTCAGGATTGCTAGTTTCATAATTCCAGGCTGGTTGAAAGTCCTTGGATTGAAATTTTGTTTAAAATAGAGTCAATATTTACCAGATCCTGAAAGTTTTAATGGAGTTTAATATAAGCAAAATTTGCAAATACTAAATAATAAGCTAATGCGCACAGTCGTTATCCCTTTTTTCCCGAATTAATTTCAGCATAATGCAATGTTTGCCCATTCAGACCTGCCCAAGAATAGGACCCAGTTTACATAATCACAAATGACTCACTCAAACCATTGCGCTGTTTTGGGTTATTGTTTGGTTTTTTGAAAGAAATATGTGAATTCTAAGAATGCACTTGCAGATATATATCAGACGTCACACTTAGTTCGACTAATTCAACTCACGTTTACGTCGCCGCAATGAAGCTTAACTCACTACACAACATTATGTTTCAATGTCATACGACACCACTGGGTATGAAATGGTCTTATATATTTGTGAGGCAACGTAGAATAGGTTTAGTGGTCAGTAAAAAGCTTCGACAATGAGACAATTGCGGACACTTTCAGTTCTAAAATCACCATCACTAAGAAATATCAATCGTTCAAGTTAGACGATAAAATCCAGTTACTACTACGCGCGCGAGAAATATATCATAGGTGTCGATAATCCGTACGCTAGTGATGGGGTATTAGATGGCCTTGGCGAGGGAATGGAGAGAGTAGGAGAGATGGGCATAAATTTTTGAAATTTTTAGAAGCTCAAAACTTTCCCTAATTTTTCAAATTTTTCCCCAATTTTTGCCAATTTTTTTGCTAGTTTTGCCCCAATTTTGCCAGTTTTCAGCTTGTTTTTGGTACTAGTTGCTAAAATTGTCTTCAGCGCGCGGCAAAGGCGGTAGATTTAGGTTGAGGGGTCGATCTACAGGGCGTACCCCTCCCTACCTTCTTCATTGACACCTATGTACAAACGATATACAGAAAGGTTCGTAGCAGTGGATAATTTTAAACAGAATTCAATAAAACTCGGACAACGGACAGCTTTTTACGTACGTGACATTATTTCGAGTATAGATGCGTAACAGAATTAAGTGAAATCACAAACAAATACTATGATACTATAGTAATTAAGAAGAACCTCAGAAACACGACCAAACGTGAAACTGTTTTGCTACTTAAAGACCATAGTCAGTTGGTCAATATTAAATAAAGACACCAGTTGGTCAATATTAAATAAATGAACTCAAATAAAAGGGAGTATTTTTTACAATATACAGGCAAGAGATGTTTTTCAAAACTATGATTTTAAACTTTGTAAGCTTAATATCACGTTGCAACAAATAGTACTTTGCTCAAAATCATTTCTCTTCAATTTTACAAAATTTTTATTGATTTTAAAGCTAAATTAGTTTAAATTTTTGAAAAAAATACATATGGAATTCTCGGAATACTAACGAAGTAAAATTGTTTTATTAAGTTGTCGAGGAACTGCAAGAAATTTCTATAACCGACGCTAAAATTTAGGCGATAAACCTAATCCTTATGAGCGGAGATATCCACAGTTCGTATATGTCCAACCTGCGCATACATTATAAGGTATGATTATAATTTTATTAAATCCCGCTGAAGCTAAAAACGGGCCCACCAAAATCGAACAATGGGTATTCCGCATGCGCGGCAGACGTGCTTACCATCCACCATGGACCCACAATATACAAAACGAAAGTTATATCACCATTATATTGTTTGATATAGCAGCGGAGCAGGCACTACAGGGCTCATTACTTTTCTCACAATATTATAATATGCACGGGGTGCCGGGCTAGCCAAATATAAGGTATGATTATTATTTTATTAAATCCTAAAAAACGGGATCACTGGAATCGAACGCAGGGCATTCCGCAAGCGGAGCAGACATGCCAACCACTACACCATGGATCTACTTGAAGCGGTTAATAGTTAGAGATGTTGCACAAGCTAGCGAATTAACGCTTTCGCTCACAGTTATATATATTCATTACATTGCGTGATGACTGCATGCTATTACATGCTTGAAACGTTGTATATCAGATTAATTTGCAAATATTTAGCCTGAAATTGTTATAACAAAAGCTATTTATTGGTATGGTTAGGTTTTTGCTTCAAAACTAAAAATTATTTATAAAAATATTTTTACATTCGATGCCTGGCGCATTCATTTTTCTTCAACCAACAACATTCAGAGATAATATTAAAAGAATGCATCCAAATCACAAAAAAAGCTGAGAGATGCAAAAAACTGACACAAATGCATTTTACATTAGTAAAATGTTAAAATCAGCAGAATTCTTTTGATACAATACATGCTATTTTTTGCTGTCAAAAATCATTTTCTTTTCCGGAAACCTGTCAATTTAATGATCGCGTCAATTTGATTTTCAGCTGTATTGACTTATAGATTGAGCATATTTCAATGTACAACACACATTCGTTTCTTTTCGTTATAAGCATGAAATTAAAGCTACAACACAAGGATCTAATCATAGGCTTTAGCAAGCTCTAAAATGCATAATCGATCATAATCGACTCGGTTCTGATCGAATGCGATTGATCGATTTTATATCAACAGGAGCAAGTAACGAAAGTTCGATACGAATTAAGGACCAACAACATAAAATTTAGAATGAAAATCCGTATGAATGAAGCGTATTAAGCATACAACATTCAGCGTTCAGCGGTGTAAGCTAAAATTTACGCAACGGAACAATTTTTGCCTTAACATCTGATATGCTAAATAAGTAATAGCACGATTTTATAATGATTTTAAGAAGGTCATGACAATCTTCGAAATAACCATATAAAAGCGTCGGGCATGACTCGATCCATTTTGACCGTATCCCCCTAATTGTGTGTAGAGGAAGTAATATACAGATGGATCGCGTCATGCATGACCCTTTATAAGGTAATTTCGAATAGTGTCACACTCTTCTCAAGTAATCGCCACAAACTCGTGGTAATAGCGATATATCGAATTAACCATACAAAAGCATCCGGCATGACGCGATTCATTTCGACCTTATCCGCCTAATTGTATGTGGAGTGAGTAATACCGAGATGAATCGCTTCATGCACGACCGTTTATATGGTGATTTCGAAGAGTGTCACCTCTTCTCAAGTAATAATATAGGCGTTAATATATATATACGTCAGGCGATTACGGTTCACCTCGAATGTAGTTTCAACTATAGTTGAGTCCTTACACTTCAACTGAACTTGTAAACTTCAAGTTTTGTAAACTATTTCTAGTTCAATACTTTGAATATAATTTGAATATGCGCAGTGCAATTTTTGGATTATGTTTTCAAGAGTATAATATATATTAGTTGTAAACGTCGCCATAGCTGATATGAATTGATTTAAGGGTCGTGAGCAGTGCGGAACTATTGGTATGTCTTCGCCCATAGACAGCTGTTCACAAAAAAAGCTGGCTAAAACTGCACGCATCGCTGCTGCCGAAGTGACTAGGATTGTAGTAGATATTGTGTAAAGTGTTCTAAATGTTCGAATAAATGGTTAAATGCGTCATTGTCAGTCACTACAGCCGATGGAGTTCTAATTCGCAAGCACTACCAGTGATTACGTTTGGAAGGGCCTGGTAACTAGGGACAACAGTTTGGGTGGGGTAATTACTAATGGTCTTTGTCCGTAGCTTAACTTGAAATTCTACTACCCAGAGCTGTGGATTGAAGATGGTCTAGACGGCCTTAGCCTATCCATC
>JASANE010030654.1:0-41789 GCA_030248225.1 Trileptium ribeirensis | reverse complement strand
CGTCTTCACTGTACTCAGGTTTCTGCCTCATTGTTTTCTTGTGCTTTTTCGCTTAGCAATAATTCCGACATTCTTTGGTTTTGTCGTCGAATGTTGATGCGCCATTGCTCCAGGTGGTGTTCTTCTGTAAGTGGCATTTGATCACTTTGAAATTAAATTTTCGAGCAGGCTCTGCGCAAAATGTCCTGCAATCACGCGGCTTATGAATTTTCTATGACGAAAACAGGTAGCTTCTCACTTTGGCTTCTTCCTCACATATGATTGGGGTTAATTTTTGCTTTTCGAAAATATTGATCACTTTTTATTTTGTTATTACTGTTCCTAACTTTTACAGCGACATCGTGGTCAAATCATGTTATATTTTATTGCTTCTGAATGGGGTAAGGGTTGGTGGGTAATTTCTTGTGACGGCTATCGGAAATTATAAGAGGATTGTATTCGTTACCGAAGATCGTTGGGAACCAAGTGTGGCCAATAGTATGCCGGTGAGGATGTTGGTATGCCAAGCGTTTTTTATTTTCGTGATTAGTTAGTAATGGTGTTGTTAGATCAGCTTGCGTTATTCCACCGGTAACTTCCACATATTTTTATGCACTGTCGCTAGTTCGGCTACTTAAGCCCACTGTGTGATTGTTATCTTGATAAACACTGTGCTAACATTGGTGTAGTTTGTTTGTCACCGTCCGGTGGGACTAAACACCCCAAGACCAACGTAGGTTACACTATTTGCAGCTATATAGAGAATGAATGACTCAATAAAATGAGGTTAAAACACTCATTATTTCTCGAGTGGCTGGCCTACGATATTAATAAGTTTCGTGTATTTTTACTTTCATGGGCCGATTTTAGTGCCCGGATTGGCCAAAATCTAAATTGTAAGAAATAACAGCGAAAAGAAGCACGATGTATAACCGTATATAAACCATCAGCGAATGCGAAGCTGAGTGAAGCGTTTTTATTTTCTGTCTGGGAAGCAAAAAAGTCGATGTTTGTTTGTCTTTCATGGATCTCAAGAACCACTTAATCAATTAAAAAAATTTTTTTTGAAAGCCTATCATGTCAGAGTGTGGCACCTGATATTCGGGATTAAAAAATTTTGAATGGTTAATTTGTAATTAGCTTAGTAATGCTTATGCAAGCTAAAATAGAGAATTTTGCAATATTTGTGTTATTTATTGAAAATAGAATTGTTTTGATTCAAAACCAATTATAGGGTTTTTTGGGTCGAAGAATTCAAATATAGATTTACGACGTGAAGCCTATGCAATGTAGTTACAAGAACATAAAATTGAGTACATTTCGTAAGTTTATAGCCCAAGCTCTGTTACAAATGTAGTTCCAATACCGACTAGTAGGTTTACGTGCTCTAAAAATGGCTGTTCCACTGAGATATGTACATAGATTGTCGAGTTATATTATGTAATGTGCTCCTAGCGACCCGATCCGAGCCCTTTTGTCCCACTTGCTCCCAGGATAAGATGTTAGAATCTGTCTTCGCGCCTAACTAAAGGGCACAAATAGAGATTTCAAACCTTCAAATGAGCTATCATGTGCATGAATCCGCCAAGCCAAAGTTGAGTTGAGCGTGCGCTCTTAAAGCACCACTGACGCACATTGTCAAATGTCTCCACTTTCACGGCTAGTAAGAATTTTCGCTTCGCTCGTGTCACTCACTCATTCAGAATTCAACAAATCATGTATGATTAGAAGAAAAACTGCTGTAATTTGCTACTAATTTTCTATGAGCCTTAGAATATGGGAGTAACCTCCATCATTAACTCGAGATAATCCATGCAACGTTGTCGCGTGTATCTTGAAATAATTAACTGAAAAGACACACTTGGTTGTTGTTAAAAGAATTGTCAGTTCTTCGACACTCCCACATGCCTCCACTTACTAAGTAGGCCCGAAGTTTCTACACTTATTGAAGAAAACACTAAATAATATTTGATTAAAATTACAGCCACTGTTTCTCTTAATGTACTGTAATGTTGAAGTGTGTAATGTACTGTATGTAATGTTTGAAGTGTGCTCTGGAAGCTCGGGTTGGAACCTCGAAATAACCATTTGATGCGGATTAACCAAATTCACCCTAATTGCCAACACCGGGCGAACTATTAGTATTAACGCAATTCTTATCAATATGACTTACTCGAAATTTCGTTATGTTGTGATCCCACGAGTATGCGCGCATAAACTATTAAAGACACATTTGTCAGCAGTTTTTTGTCGCAAATACAATAGAGGAACCGTTGGGCCGTAGCTTAAATAACGGCATAGTTAAAAAATTCTGGACTATGGAGCAATCACAAATTATAAATATGCTAGTTATTATAAGTATCCAGAATGACTATAGTAATTTCTGTGTGCGCTGTAAAATGTGTAGTAGAGTTCAAGGCACACCTGTTCGGCTATGAAATACCAAAAATATTGAAATGAATTGGAAATGAAATAATTATTTTTACGAAAAACGTTAAAATTCTTAATAAATGGCTTCAAAAACGGTGCAAGAACGTGCTATTAAAACAACTTCTACCTTATTTTTACCAAATTAATTATATTTTTCAAATTTGTCAACTGGGAGAGAGCATGTGTTTTGCTATATGAAAGCCTAAAGCTGCTGGCTTTGCCAGAGGAGTTATTATTTTGCCATAACCAAGACCAGTATTATTTTGTCAGGCTGCAACGAAAAGAATTCCAAATTATTCATTATAGAGAAGCCAGTACTAGCTAGTTCTAAAGCTCTTGTTGATGTCCATTTCTCCGGTGTACAAAAAGCATGGTAGATCGGTCGGTTTGATTCCCATCGTTGGCTTCTTGCTTCCGACAAGATAAATTTTAGACTTCATGATTTTGCATCTAGTCTTTCAGTTGTTTACATACCATGGGATATGGTTCTTCATAACAAGCTGGGGTATTAGCTAGGCCGTAACAGGGTTCAGCTAACAGATATAATTATTAAAGGTATATATTAAAAGTGGTATCAGAGTTGGGTGACTTATGGGATATGGTTCTCATAACAAGCTAGGGTATCCGCTAGGCCATAACAGGTTTAGCTAACAGATATAATTATTAAAGGTATATATTAAAGTGATATAGTCTAGTGAGAGATATAACTTATATTAAGACATATGCAATTGGTGTCGGGAATAGTTGCGTTTTAATACTAGCAGTTTAAACGCTAGATTTTACTTTTTTCAGTCAACATCGTTTGTGACTAGGACTTTGACGGAGTAAGATTGAGTGGCTATAAAGATAAAAGTCATGGTTATTATATAGTTGCAAGTTGTGTTCCATGAAAGAAATGCGTGTCATACGAGTTATCACCGTCATACTACTAGTTACATGCGCGAATACACTGGCTTTGGTGAGGCACCCGTTCTTTAAAAAAGTACGATACGTAATAGCTTTAACCCAATCTTGTGTAAACCATACAAAACTAGTAGTTCGTATTATCACCAAGTTGGTGAATTCTGAGTGTTGAACATATAACTAAAGACACTACACAGCTATATTGAGCATCAACTTTCAAAATAACAACCGAATATCAACCATGTTACTTAATTCGTTGAGGATATAGGGCTACCTATATGGCCTGTCTACATTGGGGAAGGGAACGGGATGGGGGAACCGTCACATTCCAAATCCCCCATGTCCGGCCCTCCACTAGGCCGAAACCCCTATGTTCAACTAAATCAAAAAATTTTGTTTTTTATCAAAATTTGCTTGTTTGTATGCAAAATGTTATTTTAGCATGACTACCACGTATTTATAATGCTGAAACGTCGTTTTGTAGCTTGGAACTTACATGCACCCTGGATTTTTTTGGTAAAAAATATGTTCTTTTAAACACAAATTCATATAAATGAACACCAATTTTTAACATTTTAAACACACCAAAACCATCGTTCTTTGCATATATCAATACATCACGTAATGTGTTAATTTGTTCGAGTTTTCTTCTATGCATAAAGCAGTATATCAGACACATTACGTTATGTATGTATACTTAAATAATACACCCACATGTACGTGCGTGATATACCTACATATACCTATGTTCGTGTACCAGTGTTTCGCAGCCCATATTTCGCGACACTGGGTTTTTGTGAAAAATGAAGGCTGGGTTATCAGATCATCGAGATCTACAACTTTTGCCGACCGCGACTTAAGTGGGACCACTCCCTGGGCCACTGTAGGCCCCAATATGGGTCGTCGACCCTTTGCCAGAAATAGTGATTTTTTAGTTTGTGGTATGTTATTGCGTGTTTTTACCTTAAGCTACCCCGCGCGTCGTACTGCTCGCCTTGATCTGCTGACGCTACTTCTTGGCCCAACGCGTCATCAATGTGTGGAACAGTATACCAAGCACGTAGTCACAGCAACAACTACCGCTAAGTTCAAACAATTGCTCCATGAGTCTCACACTGCCGCAACGTCCTAGGTTCTCGGTTGCTGCCGTTTCTCAATGTTATTTTAGCACGACGATGTTCTAAAAGAAACAAGCCGATGTTCAATACCGGCTAATTATCCAACCCACACAATTGGAGCCTTGATCTGTGTTGCTGTTGTGCGAAATTTATCGGGTTGGACCCCGGTAAGAAGATTACCGGTAAAATATCTTACAATGAGTGCCTTAGGTTATAAAGCATGCTGGATATGATGGTTTTGCTATCTACAGTCTGACTTGATTACATTATTCATTTTCATGGCGTTTCAAGGGTTTTACGCACGAACCTGATTTCCAAAATGTGGTGCGTCAATAATGGTATATATAGGTATTTCTGAAGTCTGAATCATTGATTTGGATATCTAATATCGAGAGTGCATATTTCATGACTTTTCGTGGGTTTCAATGGGTTTAGGATCAATAAACCCGATTTCCAGAATATAATCTGTTTTCAGTTGTTTGGTTACGTATTGCATACATTTCACCAAGAATTGTTTATATAGATTTTACGGTAGGCTGAATACTATGGTTAGTTTATCTAATTGCAGTCTTGTGCCTTTTTAGATGTTTTCATTGGATTTAGGGTCGATGAACCCGATTTCTAGAAAGTAGTGGGTCTTCAATAGTTTGGTACATGGTATCATAAATACTCTATATAATGTTGTTCGGTATGCGGAATACAAAGGGTTGCTTATCTAGAACCCACAGTGCGTATTTCATGGGCTTTCAATGAGTTTAGGGTTAATGAACCCGATGTTCAGAAATAAAGCGGTTTGGTTATGTATTGCGTTCAGGTCCCCAAAATTAAATATATTGGCTTTCCGGTTGTCTGATTACCGTGGTTTGGTTATCGAGAGTCTAGCACGAGTATCTTATGTCTTTTCAGACGTTTAGGTACAGGGTCAATGGACCCGATTTCCTAAAAATAGTGGGTCTTCAATAGTTTGGTACATGGCATCAAAAATAGCCTATATAAGGTTTTTCGATATTCTGAATACAAATGATCGCGTATCTAGAGTCCAGGTGCATATATCATGTCTTTTAATGGGTTTAGGGTCAATGAATCCAATTTCCAGAATATAATCTGTCTTCAGTTGTTTTGTTACGTATTGCGTACAGGTCACCGAGAATTGCGTATATATATGTTTCCAGTATACTGAATACGATGGCCTGCTTTTTTGGGGACCAGCACAAATACTTGATGCGAAATCAGTTGTTTTCGGTTGGTTTAGGGTCGGCGAGGTTTTATCGTTTTCGATGGATTCATGGTTAAGGATGTGGGGTTGGGCAAAATTGTAAATTTTTTACTATTTCTCCAAAGCATGGAAATTTGGATGGCACAAGCTAAACTTTGTGTCTATCGGGAAGTTTGCTGTTTTGGGCTCAAAATAGCGCGTGGGGAAATAAATTTTCTCGCTCTCCGGACGCCCCTGGTTCATTGCACCACGTACTGTGGAGACAGTTTCGGAAAGGCAGAATATAAATATATATTAAGACTGCATAACTTCATAGCTTTGGATCCATACTGAGCTAGTAGGAAAATGATTTCCTTTATATTTACAATTTCCAACTACGTAGGTTGCTGTTATTATATTCAACTATAGTCTCATGTTTGCCTACACTTGATAATAACGTCCTAAACTATAGTAATATCTAACCTCAGGTAATGCAGACCTATGCATTGGTTACCATTGTTAATGTCTTAACTAACGTATTTATGAATACAAATAAGATGGAAATACCCAGTATTTCTCGGATCCGGAATTTTCGACCAAATCCAAGTCTGAAATTCCAAGACAATACTGCACCACGAGCTTGCTACAGATGATGTTCTACCGGCTTTCCACAGGTTGGATAATTATGTGTTGTACTCATTTTTAAGTGTTTATTACCTTTTTGTCTTTTTCGGAAAATTTTGATATGTTTTGCCTTTCATCATATAAGAGTTGCAATATTTCGGCGAAGATATCTTGGACTCAGGCGGAGCGAGATTAAGCGATGTTAATTATCGAGTGAGGAGAAAGCTCCAAAAGGTCTATGCAGAGAATTTTTCACTCGAGACCATTTTTGGAAAGATTTTCTTAACTCAAAATGCAGACCGAGTGAAGCGAGGTCGTCACCTGTAGATTTTTTGCTAAGATTTTAGTTTTCTACTCTGCAAAAATGTGCATTGCTTCTATTTATTTTGTTGGGCTAACGCCTGGGCATAGGCTATGTAATATAATGTCCTGTATGGTAGCTTGGCTACGTATAATCGCATATCTAAGCGGTCATAGCTAGTTGTAAAATAGACCTGTCATGCTTAAAAAAATTAAAACTCCCGGTTATAAATGACCAAATTGTGAACAGTACAATTTTTTGAAAAAACTCCTGCGATGCATGGCAGTAAATCTACATGAAAAATATATGGAAATATTTAGTATTTTTAAACAAAAGTTATTCTCTCACTTTGAAATTTGCCCCGAGAAAGAATATGGGGACCCCAAAGTCCCCGCTTTTCGGAGGGCTGTCGACAGGTCAGCCTTTTGCATATTTAGGTAGTCACAGGTGCATCTACCCAGGAATAAAGTGCTCAACGACTTGGCCTGTCCACAGCCCTCCGAAAAGTGGGGGGGGGGGGAAAAATTTTGCTAAAAAAAACAAAAAATTTCCATATTTTCATGCATTTTTACAACTGTGAACGAAATTTCAATCTAAAAACAATGTTTTATCAATATAAAAATTGGCAAGAGTGCATTAGGGAAGAGCACCCGGGGGGGGGCCGCCCCCCGTGGGGGGGGGGGTGGGGAGTAGGGGAGGTGTACAGAAACTGGAAGGGAACGACCTACCCCCCGAGGAACTGGGGGTCAGGGCATCTCGACCCCCCCAGAAACTGGGGGGTCAGGCCGAAAACGCCCGTGACGTGAAACACGGGTTTATGTGTGAGTGCAGGGAAGTGTCATACTCTTCCCTAATGCACTCTTGATAGTGGTAATTAATGTTTAAAAAACAATTTGCAAACAAAGAACATAAATTTTCAGACATAAAAAATTTTTGGAATTAGTTGAACATGGGGGGTTTCGGCCGAATGAGGGTGGAACGAACATGGGGAAAATCTCACGAACATGGGGGATTTGGAAAGTGGGGATCCCCCACTGTGGACAGGCCAGTACGAAATTAGACCAATAAAAGTAATACCCACATTGCTCGACCGGTTACTGAGGTATTGCTGGTTTCGTGTATTTCGGATTTTATGGGACCATTCAAAACCGTTTTGGCCTGATTCTCCACCATACAATAGCAGCACACCAAGTACAGTGCAGATATATAGAGAATGAGTTGCTTGCAAAATAAGACCAATAGTAGTTATGATATATATATTATTGATTTTATGGGTTCTTATATTTGGGTTCCATGGGCGTGTGGCGACTGGTGCTGACGCGGATTCGAACCGTCGCGAAGATGTTCCAAAAGAACATTATCGATTACTGATTGGACAATAGTTATGACGTTTCATTACAATAGTATTGTCTTGATGGTATTGGACGTTGCCCACGATGATATATATGTTTTCACTGATTATGGAGATATGACTTTCTTCGTGTATTTAGGCTCTATTGGGAATATTTCAAAACACATTTTTACCAATCTTGCAACATAGGTAGCCATCACAATAACACTTTTCAGCTATTCATTCTCAATATCTGCCCATAGTGTGCTGCATTCGTCGTTAAGTACTGCGTTTGAAATTCTCGAAGTTATTATAGCTATGCGTTTTAAAAAAAGCCCGTGAACAATTCACGCGAGAATAGCAATCTGGCTTCCATCCTGTAGAAGCACGACAGATCAAACCTCTCTGGGTACAATATTACAAATAAGTTATGAGTACCGCCAGCTGACCATAGTCAGCTTTATTGATTTCAATGCCGCTTTTCCCATCGTTGACAGACAATTGCTGTTCAACGTTCTTAGGAAAACGGAGTTCCAAGAAAGGTGGTGTCACTTCTACGTATGCATCATGAACACGGATTTTGCGTAGAAAGTATTAGCACTAATCCATCAGAGCCTTTCGGAGTTAAATACGCAGTGGCGCAGGCTCTACCTTATCTCAAACGCTGTACAATTTCTCGATTGACTGGAAATTCGAACAAATTCACGAAATGTTGATGCCGCACAGAGTTTTTTTTTCATTTCTGAATAGCGAAAATTATGCAAATCTGTTTTTAAATGCGTAACGGTGTACAAAAAAGTAATTTTTATCATAAAACAAAAATACTTACATATATGCATACATATAAAATATGCCTTAATATCAGCATGTGGCTGTTTCTATCTTTCTAGAACGTATAAGTTATACGGATCCTTGAAATACAAACTGTTTATGCTGCTATTAATGCATATTGTCATTGTAGCAGATGCTGTTATGCATTGGGAAGCATGTCGAATATTTTGCGAAAATATCTGGACCATATGTAAGCTACTGAGTTTGTCCGGTCCTACAATTAAAAGGTGTAAATTATGCAAAGTTTGGTCAAAAATGCGAAACGGGTCCACAAAAACTAGTAAATTACGGAAAAAATGCGTAAAACACCGTGATGCCGCATACGCAGATAACATGGCTGTCTTTTCAAACTCAGAGTCAAATATACAAGATCTCGTGAAACGGATCCACAAAGCTAGCAGGAAAGTAGGGCTTCCTATCAGTGATTCTAAAACCAATGTAATGAGCTGCCGCCCAGACAAAGCCCTGTAATATCATTCGACGGGAGGCAACTCGAAGTTGTGTCCAAATTCAGGTACATCGACAAGATCATAATCCTCAGGTGGCCGTTCAGGTCACATACGTAATAATTCGAATGGAATAGGTAAGCCGAGGCGTGCATTTCAGATGCTCAGGAAGGTATGGAAATTTAAGGCAATGAACATTGCGACGAAAATATTGTTGTACGCCCTCTCACTTGCGTTCACCACGTGATTCTGTACGCTTCAGTTGCACGGGTAATTTACGACTGCGACCGCATCACTTGAATATTTTCGAGAACGTTTGCCAAGGACGTATTGTCGGTGTCATAATTACAACCAGCTAACGAGTGCAGAAATTCTAAAAAAGTATGATCATCTCATGCCGCTGCAACCTATACTAGAACAGCAAAGAATCAGTCTGTTTGGTCATATCTTCCGAATGAATCTTTCCTGACACTAAACGAAACTGCTTATCAGCCCGCCGCCACTTGCCTGGAAAATACCTCGTCTATAAGCCAACGTTACCTTTAATAGTCAAGTGGTTGTGTCATATGGGCCTATTGTCTGACATTCAGCAGCAGTTCCGAAAAAGCTATTTAATGATCAATTTCACCGTTTATATAACAGATACAAACAAGCGTAGGCACTAGAATGTTCTAAATGTGACATGGACATGAATCGTCCAATACCATCAAGACAATACTATTGTAATGAAACGTCATAACTATTGTCCAATCAGTAATCGATAATGTTCTTTTGGAACATCTTCGCGACGGTTCGAATCCGCGTCAGCACCAGTCGCCACACGCCCATGGAACCCAAATATAAGAACCCATAAAATCAATAATATATATATCATAACTACTATTGGTCTGATTTTGCAAGCAACTCATTCTCTATATATCTGCACTGTACTTGGTGTGCTGCTATTGTATGGTGGAGAATCAGGCCAAAACGGTTTTGAATGGTCCCATAAGATCCGAAATACACGAAACCAGCAATACCTCAGTAACCGGTCGAGCAATGTAGGTATTACTTTTATTGGTCTAATTTCGTACTGGCCTGTCCACAGTGGGGGATCCCCACTTTCCAAATCCCCCATGTTCGTGAGATTTTCCCCATGTTCGTTCCACCCTCATTCGGCCGAAACCCCCCATGTTCAACTAATTCCAAAAATTTTTTATGTCTGAAAATTTATGTTCTTTGTTTGCAAATTGTTTTTTAAACATTAATTACCACTATCAAGAGTGCATTAGGGAAGAGTATGACACTTCCCTGCACTCACACATAAACCCGTGTTTCACGTCACGGGCGTTTTCGGCCTGACCCCCCAGTTTCTGGGGGGGGTCGAGATGCCCTGACCTCCAGTTCCTGGGGGGGTAGGTCGTTCCCTTCCAGTTTCTGTCATGCTCTTCCCTAATGCACTCTTGCCAATATTTATAATGCTAAAACATTGTTTTTAGCTTGAAAGTACGTTCACAGTAGTAAAAATGCATGAAAATATGGAAATATTTTGTATTTTTAAGCAAAATTTATCCCCCCCACTTTTCGGAGGGCTGTGGACAGGCCAGTCGTTGAGCACTTTATTCCTGGGTAGATGCACACTGTGACTACCTAAATATGCAAAAGGCTGACCTGTCGACAGCCCTCCGAAAAGTGGGGGACTTTGGGGTCCCCATATTCTTTCTCGGGGCAAATTTCAAAGTGAGAGAATAACTTTTGTTTAAAAATACTAAATATTTCCATATTTTCATGTAGATTTACTGCCATGCATCGCAGGAGTTTTTTCAAAAATTGTACTGTTCACAATTTGGTCATTTATAACCGGGAGTTTTAATTTTTAAGCATGACAGGTCTATTTTACAACTAGCTATGACCGCTTAGATATGCGATTATACGTAGCCAAGCTACCATACAGGATATTATATTACATAGCCTATGCCCAGGCGTTAGCCCAACAAAATTAGCAAGCAATGCACATTTTTGTAGAGTAGAAAACTAAAATCTTAGCAAAAAATCTACTGGTGACGACCTCGCTTCACTCGGTCTGCATTTTGAGTTAAGAAAATCTTTCCAAAAATGGTCTCAGTGAAAAATTCTCTGCATAGACCTTTTGGAGCTTTCTCCTCACTCGATAATTAACATCGCTTAATCTCGCTCCGCTTAGTTTAATATATTTTCGCCGAAATATTGCAACTCTATATGATGAAAGGCAAAACATATCAAAATTCCGAAAAAGACAAAAAGGTAATAAACACTTAAAAATGAGTACAACACATAATTATCCAACCTGTGGGAAGCCGGTAGAATATATTATGTAACAAGCTCGTGGTGCAGTATTGTCTTGGAATTTCACTTGGATTTGGTCGAAAATTCCGGATCCGAGAAATACTGGGTATTTCCATCTGATTTGTATTCATAAATACGTTAGTTAAGACATTAACAATGGTAACCAATGCATAGGCTCGCATTACCTAGGTTTATTACTATAGTTTAGGACGTTATTATCAAGTGTAGGCAAACATGAGACTATAGTTGAATATAATAACAGCAACCTACGTAGTTGGAAATTGTAAATATAAAGGAAATCATTTTCCTACTAGCTCAGTATGGATCCAAAGCTATGAAGTTATGCAGTCTTAATATATATTTATATTCTGCCTTTCCGAAACTGTCTCGACAGTACGTGGTGCAATGAACCAGGGGCGTCCGGAGAGCGAGAAAATTTATTTCCCCACGCGCTATTTTGAGCCCAAAACAGCAAACTTCCCGATAGACACAAAGTTTAGCTTGTGCCATCCAAATTTCCATGCTTTGGAGAAATAGTAAAAAATTTACAATTTTGCCCAACCCCACATCCTTAACCATGAATCCATCGAAAACGATAAAACCTCGCCGACCCTAAACCAACCGAAAACAACTGATTTCGCATCAAGTATTTGTGCTGGTCCCCAAAAAAGCAGGCCATCGTATTCAGTATACTGGAAACATATATATACGCAATTCTCGGTGGCCTGTTACGCAATATCGTAACAAAAAGAACTGAAGAGACAGATATATCTGGAAATTGGATTCGTTGACCCTAAACCCATTAAAAGGACATGATATTATGCACCTGGACCCTTTTCTAGAGTACGCGGAGATCTTTTTCATTTGTATTCAGAATATCGAAAAGACCTTTATATAGGCTATTTTTTGATGCCATGTACCAAACTATTGAAGGACCCACTATTTTTCAGAAATCGGGTAATTGACCCTGTACCTAAACATCACCTGAAAAGAAATAAGATACTCCGTGCTACGACTCTCCGAATAACCAAACCACGGTAATCAGACAACCGGAAAGCCAATATATTTAATTTTGGGGACCTGAACGCAATACATAACCAAACCGCTTTATTTCTGAACATCGGGTTCATTAACCCTAAACTCATTGAAAGCCCATGAAATACGCACCGTGGGTTCTAGATAAGCAACCCTTTGTATTCCGCATACCGAACAACATTATATAGAGTATTTATGATACCATGTACCAAACTATTGAAGACCCACTACTTTCTAGAAATCGGGTTCATCGACCCTAAATCCAATGAAAACATCTAAAAAGGCATAAGATACTCGTGCTGGACTCTAGATAACGAAACCATAGTATTCAGCCTACCGTAAAATCTATATAAACAATTCTTGGTGAAATGTATGCAATACGTGACCAAACAACTGAAAACAGATTATATTCTGGAAATCGGGTTTATTGATCCTAAACCCATTGAAAACCCACGAAAAGTCATGAAATATGCACTCTCGATATTAGATATCCAAATCAATGATTCAGACTTCAGAAATACCTATATATACCATTATTGACGCACCACATTTTGGAAATCAGGTTCGTGCGTAAAAACCTTGAAACGCCATGAAAATGTATAATGTAATCAAGTCAGACTGTAGATAGCAAAACCATCATATCCAGCATGCTTTATAACCTAAGGCACTCATTGTAAGATATTTTACCGGTAATCTTCTTACCGGGGTCCAACCCGTTAAATTTCGCACAACAGCAACACAGATCAAGGCTCCAATTGTGTGGGTTGGATAATTAGCCGGTGTTGAACATCGGCTTGTTTCTTTTAGAACATCGTCGTGCTAAAATAACATTCAGAAACGGCAGCAACCGAGAACCTAGGACGTTGCGGCAGTGTGAGACTCATGGAGCAATTGTTTGAACTTAGCGGTAGTTGTTGCTGTGACTACGTGCTCGGGCAGACCGTTCCACACATTGATGACGCGTTGGGCGAAGAAGTAGTGTCTACAATCAAGGCGAGCAGTACGACGCGCGGGTAGCTTAAGGTAAAAACACGCAATAACATACCACAAAATGAAAAATCACTATTTCTGGCAAAGGGTCGACGACCCATATTGGGGCCTACAGTGGCCCAGGGAGTGGTCCCACAAAAAGTCGTGGTCTGCAAAGTTGTAGATCTCGATGATCTGATAAGGTAGTCTCCATTTTTCGACAAAAACCCAGTGTCGCGAAATATGGGCTGCGAAACACTGGTACACGAACATAGGTATATGTGGGTATATTACGCACGTACATGTGGGTGTATTATTTAAGTATACATACATAACGTAAGTGTCTGATATACTGCTTTATGCATAGAAGAAAACTCGAACAAATTAACACATTACGTGATGTATTGATATATGCAAAGAACGATGGTTTTGGTGTGTTTAAATGTTAAAAATTGGTGTTCATTTATATGAAATTGCGTCCAAAAGAACATATTTTTTACCAAAAAAATCCAGGGTGCATGTAGTTCCAAGCTACAAAACGACGTTTTAGCATTAGAAATAGTGGTAATAATGTGAAGAAACATTTTGCATACAAACAGCAAATTTTGATAGATAACAAAATTTTTTGATTTAGTTGAACATAGGGGTTTCGGCCTAGTGGAGGGCCGGACATGGGGGATTTGGAATGTGACGGTTCCCCCATCCCGTTCCCTTCCCCAATGTAGACAGGCCATATAGGTAGCCCTATATCCTCAACGAATTAAGTAACATGGTTGATATTCGGTTGATATTTTGAAAGTTGATGCTCAATATAGCTGTGTACGTCTCTCTAAGTTATATGTTCAACACTCAGAATTCACCAACTTGGTGATAATACGAACTACTAGTTTTGTATGGTTTACACAAGATTGGGTTAAAGCTATTACGTATCGTACTTTTTATTTGGAGGGACGGGTGCCCCTCCACCGAAGCCGGTGTGGATTCGCGCATGTAACTAGTAGTATGACGGTGATAACTCGTATGACACGCATTTCTTTCATGGAACACAACTTGCAACTATATAATAACCATGACTTTTATCTTTATAGCCACTCAATCTTACTCCGTCAAAGTCCTAGTCACAAACGATGTTGACTGAAAAAAGTAAAATCTAGCGTTTAAACTGCTAGTATTAAAACGCAACTATTCCCGACACCAATTGCATACGCTCAATATAAGTTATATCTCTCACCAGACTATATCACTTTAATATATACCTTTAATAATTATATCTGTTAGCTAAACCTGTTATGGCCTAGCGGATACCCTAGCTTGTTATGAGAACCATATCCCATAGTCACCCGACTCTATACCACTTTAATATATACCTTTAATAATTATATCTGTTGTGTTAGCTAACCCTGTTATGGCCTAGCGGATACCCCAGCTTGTTATGAGAACCATATCCCATGGAGGAAACAACTGAAGATAGATGCACTCATGAAGTTGAAATTTATCTTGTCGGGAGCAAGAAGCCAACGACGGGAATCAAACCGACGATACCATGCTTTTGTACACCGAGAATGGTACAAGAGCTCCAGAACTAGCTAGTACTGGCTTCTCTATAATGAATAATTTGGAATTCTTTTCGTTGCAGCCTGACAAAATAATACTGCTCTTGGTTATGGCAAAATAATAACTCCTCTGGCAAAGCCAGCAGCTTTAGGCTTTCACACAGCAAAAACACGCTCTCTCCAGTTGACAAATTTGAAAAATATAATTAATTTGGTAAAAATAAGGTAGAAGTTGTTTTAATAGCACGTTCTTGCACCGTTTTTGAAGCCATTTATTAAGAATTTTAGCGTTTTTCGTAAAATAGTAATTATTTCATTTCCAATTCATTTCAATATTTTCGGTATTTCATAGCCGAACAGGTGTGCCTTGAACTCTACTACACATTTTACAGCGCACACAGAAATTACTATAGTCATTCTGGATACTTATAATAACTAGCATATTTATAATTTGTGATTGCTCCATAGTCCAGAATTTTTTAACTATGCCGTTATTTACGCTACGGCCCAACGGTTCCTCTATTGTATTTGCGACAAAAAACTGCTGACAAATGTGTCTTTAATAGTTTATGCGCGCATACTCGTGGGATCACAACATAACGAAATTTCGAGTAAGTCATATTGATAAGAATTGCGTTAATACTAATAGTTCGCCCGGTGTTGGCAATTAGGGTGAATTTGGTTAATCCGCATCAAATGCTTATTTCGAGGTTCCAACCCGAGCTTCCAGAGCACACTTCAAACATTACATACAGTACATTACACACTTCAACATTACAGTACATTAAGAGAAACAGTGGCTGTAATTTTAATCAAATATTATTTAGTGTTTTCTTCAATAAGTGTAGAAACTTCGGGCCTACTTAGTAAGTGGAGGCATGTGGGAGTGTCGAAGAACTGACAATTCTTTTAACAACAACCAAGTGTGTCTTTTCAGTTAATTATTTCAAGATACACGCGACAACGTTGCATGGATTATCTCGAGTTAATGATGGAGGTTACTCCCATATTCTAAGGCTCATAGAAAATTAGTAGCAAATTACAGCAGTTTTTCTTCTAATCATACATGATTTGTTGAATTCTGAATGAGTGAGTGACACGAGCGAAGCGAAAATTCTTACTAGCCGTGAAAGTGGAGACATTTGACAATGTGCGTCAGTGGTGCTTTAAGAGCGCACGCTCAACTCAACTTTGGCTTGGCGGATTCATGCACATGATAGCTCATTTGAAGGTTTGAAATCTCTATTTGTGCCCTTTAGTTAGGCGCGAAGACAGATTCTAACATCTTATCCTCGAACAAGTGGGACAAAAGGGCTCGGATCGGGTCGCTAGGAGCACATTACATAATATAACTCGACAATCTATGTACATATCTCAGTGGAACAGCCATTTTTAGAGCACGTAAACCTACTAGTCGGTATTGGAACTACATTTGTGAGCGGAGCTTGGGCTGTGGCATTACGAATGTACTCAATTTTATGTTCTTGTAACTACATTGCATAGGGCTTTAGCGTTGGTAAAAATATTATATTTGAATTCTTCGACCCAAAAAACCCTATAGTGGTTTGATCGAAACGATTCTATTTCAATAAATAACACAAATATTGCAAAATTCTCTATTTTAGCTGCATAAGCATTACTAAGCTAATTACAAATTAACCATTCAAAATTTTTTAATCCCAAATATCAGGTGCACACTCTGACATGATAGGCTTTCAAAAAAAATTTTTTTAATTGGTTCAGTGGTTCTTGAGATCCATGAAAGACGAACGAACATCGACTTTTTTGCTTCCAGACAGAAAATAAAAACGCTTCGCTCGGCTTCGCCGAGCTCCGCTCAATAACTTATATACGGTTATACATAGTGCTTTCTTCGCTGTTCTCTTACGATGTAGAATTTGGGCCAATACGGGCACTAAAATGGGCCCATGAGAGTGAAAATACACGAAATTTGTAATATCGTCGCAACCACTCGAGAAATAATGAGTGTTTTAACCTCATTTTATTGAGTCATTCATTCTCTATATAGCTGCAAATAGTGTAACCTACGTGGTCTTAGGGGTGTTTAGTCCCACCATAGATAACAAACGAACTACACCAATGTTCACACAGTGTTTGTCAGAGAACGATCAGACAGTGCGCTTAAGTAGCCGAGTTAGCGACAGTGCATAAAATATGTGGAAGTTACCGGTGGAATAACACACGTGATCTAGCAACACGGTACTAACTAATCACGAAAATAAAAAACGCTTGGCATCCGAGCATCCTCACCGGCATACTACTGGCCACACTTCGTTCCCAACAATCTTCGGTAACGAATACAATCCTCTTATAATTTCCGATAGCCGTCACAAGAAGTACCCACCAACCCTACCCCATTCAAAGCAATAAAATATAACATGATGACCACGATGTCGTGTAAAAGTTAGGAACAGTAATAACAAAATAAAAAGTGATCAATATTTTCGAAAAGCAAAAATTAACCCCAATCATATATAAAGAAGAAGCCAAAATAGAAGCTACCTATATCGTAATAGAAATTAATAAGCCACATAATCAGGACATTTTGCGCAAGCCTGCTTGAAAATTTAATTTAAAATTAATTAAATGCCACTTCAAAGAACACCACCTGGAGCAATGGCACATAAACATTCGACGACAAAACCAAAGAATGTCGAATTATTGCTAAGCGAAAAAGCACAAGAAACAATGACAAACCTGAGTACAATGAAAGAGCTGGAAGATACGATCAAAGAACTTGACTAAAGCGTGCCACAACTAAAAAGAAAAGAACAACAACACCGGCAGCCGTGCAGGAGGAAGGTAGGCGAGCAAGCAATCAGTGCAAATCAAACTCAAAACGACGCAAACCAAACACAATTCGGTCCAAGATTGCTTCGGTGCAAACCAAAACGGAATCGGTGCAATTCATATACGACTCGGTACAAACGCAGATGAACTTGGTGCAAACCAAATACACAAACCAAAACCAATTCGAGACAAAGCGAGACCAATTCGGTGCAAATGAAGAACGAATCGGTGCGAATCCAATACAATCCAACATAAACCGAAATCAATTCTATGTAAAACAAGATCAAATTGATATAATTCAAAAGTCGCTCGGTGCAAATCAAAGCGAATTCATGTCAAATGCAATTCAATGCAAATCGACACCAAATTGATGCAAATTACGATCAATTCGGTGCAAACCAAAACAGAATCGCTGCAAATAAAAACGAAATCCGTATAAATCAAATGCGATCCGACCAAAAACCGAGACCAATTCGATGCAAACCAAAGTAGATTCGGCAAAAATAAAGAACGAATTAGCGTATACCAAACACGAATTGGTGCAAGTGAAGACCAAACTGGTGCAAATCAAACACGATTCCGTGCAAACACAGATCAATGCGATGTAAACCAAATGCAATTCAACGTAAATCGAGACCAATTCGATGCAAAACAAGAACAATTCAACGCAAACAATAATCGATTCGGTGCAAACCAAGACCAAAGCGGTGTAACACAGGAAACAAATGCGATTCGGCGCAAACCCAGATCAGTGTGGCGCAAATCAAACTTAACCCAACGCAAACCCAAGATCCATTCATTGCAAACGAAAACCAAATCGGTACAAACCAAATGCGATTCGGTGCAAATCAGATACGATTCGGTGCGCAAGTCAAACGGTGAAAGCATGAAATCAAGCACAAGTCTCGTATGCGACAACAAATCCCGGTGCAATCAAAACGGCGAATACGTATAACCAAGCGCAAGTTCCGTAAGTAACAATGAATTGCGGCGTGTTTCAAAAAATCTTACGGTGACAACAAACAGTAAAGCATTTCAAACGTGAATGCATGGAAGCAAGTACAAGCCCCATATGTGACAACGACTTTTGGTGCGTTTCAAACGGCGAGCACATGGAACCAAGGGTAAAGCATAGATACCCCGAAGCAATACAAAGCATAAACCACATCGGTGCAAATTAAATACGATTCGGTGCAATTCAAACGGTGAAAGCATGGAATCAAGCACAAGTCTCGTATGCGGCAACAAATTCCGGTGCAATCCAAACGGCGAATACGTATAACCAAGCGCAAGTTCCGCAAGTAACAATGAGTCGCGGCGTGTTTCAAAAAATCTTACGTGACAACAAACAGTAAGGCGTTTCAAACGTGAATGCATGGAAGCATGTGCAAGCCCCATATGTGACGACTTGTGGTGCGTTTCAAAAGGCGAGCACATGGAACCAAGGGCAAAGCATAGCAACCGGAGCAATACAAACCGTTGTGTATGGATATTGCGGCGTAACTCCACCGATCCCTCAAGGCAACCAAATACCACTCGCGGGGAGTAACTCGATGATCAATCCCTTATTACCACTAGCAACAGCAACGCCGTACGTGTCTGGACTCTCCAAATTGGGGGGTGGGGGCCCCTAAAATTTTTCGGTTCCCCCTGGTTCAAAACAGGTGCCCACCGGTTCATGTCCCCTGGCAAAATTTTTCAGTTTCCAATCGGTCCAAAGTACAAAAAATTTTATCCAAATTTGTACTATAATTCCGCTCTGAAGCCATAAATTTCGCAAATTTTTTCAAAATTTAGTTCAAAATCGCTTTTTCTCTCCGTCAAAAGTGTTTTGGCAGTGTTTCAGACGCGATTTTCATCCGTTTTTCTCTTAGCAAAATGCCAACTGGCAAAATCGGACGCCCCCCCGGTTCATAACCAGGGGGCCCCCGGGTTCATGCCCCTGGCAAAATTTTCAGCGAATGGAGATGCCAGCGTGTACCAAATTCATCAACCACAATATGCGATGGCGATAACGAACCAAACCAACAACCACCAAGGACAACAAAACCTAATGACAATGAATCAACATTTAATCGAAGCCCTCATCAAGATGGCGTCTAAAGAAACGCCACAAGCGACAAACACAACGCCGACAAGCAATCGGTCAAGCGATTATGGTTAAGATGGTGAATGAATTTTGAACATACAAGCGTATAAAGGTGATAGCTGCTTCGAGAAATTCCAAAAATAACTAAACAAAGCGCTGGCTCAAGATGGCATCAAAGACGAGCAAGAAAAACTCGGAGTCCTAAAAGTGCTGACACTCGAGAAGGCCAAAGAACTCAGCAGTTACAACGAACTGGTTAAGAAACTTAAAGATAGATTCGACGTGCCAAAGACGTGATGAATCATATGAAATAGCTACAAAGTTTACGTCAAACGGGAACAGTTAAAGATTTCGTGGACGGATTACGAGTATACGCAGCACGACACCTAACCGCGAAAGGTATACCAAAGTCAATCGCTGAACAGGTCATTAAGTCAGCGCTGATCACATAGATAAAGAACGACATCCGAATTCAATTGTGCGCGACCAAAGAAGAGACCTTCGCGGCATTGACAGAGAAGGCCGAAGCAGTGGAGAAGTTGAATCAAGACTGCGAAGTACAAACGACAAACGACCAACGACCAAGATACAGAGAAATACAATCGAGTCGAACGAGTCAAACTAGAGCGAACATAGGCCTGCAAAAACAACTGTATTATTCTTCGGAATGCTGCAAGTGCATTCGTCAACCCGTAAGGCATTACGTAGAATTCGAACAATCCATCGTGCCCGATAAGCACTGCCTTCTCTTTATCCTGCTCGATCATCGATACTTGACAATATGTTGACTTGACATCTAGCGTTGAGAAATACTTCCCTCCGCGTAACGTGTCCAACATTTCGTCGATTCCTTGTAACAGAAAACAGCCCCGCTTTGTGATTGAATTCAGCATTCTGTAATCTGCACAGAATCTTTTCGACACGTGCTTCTTGTTGGTCAATACGATTGGTGATGTCCATGGGCTGTATGATCTTCTGATCAATCCTTGGTCGAGCATTTCTTATACTTGTTTGCGCGCTTGATTTCGGTCCATGTATGGTAGGCGTCGTACTGGTTTTTCGACTGTAGTTTAGATGTAGTGCTCTACTTGTGTATTAGTGCCAATATCAAAATCTGATTTCGAGAAGACATACTGGTAATTGTGAAGTACGGTTGCCAAGTACGCCTTCCCTTCCTCGTCTGTAACCGATTTCTCCAGATCGACTTCGGTTGGGAGTTCATACCGTTCATGTGCTCCGTTTGGCGTATTATATGTTCTTGGAATTGTTTGATATTGAATCGTCGCTGCTCTTTCTTTATTTCTTCCCTGGGTTTCCGTATCCGCCGTTGATTTAATTTTATTTGGATTTCAACGGTCCATGATTTGATTATCAGTTTCCATCTTTTTCCGATCTTGATCCAATTCGGATCTTCTTTTTTTGATCCCTTCTTTCTTTGTAAATAAAGTTGAGAATCGAAAATCCCCGTATTGCATTACGTCTTTTTAACAGCAACCAATATATAATATTATGTAAGCTGTTAGCTCTTCAAATTCGTCACCTTACAGCTCGAGAACGAAATCTAGACTAAACAAAAAAACAAAAATCAAGCTAACACTTGTTAGCTAATAACAAAAAAAGTTCTAATTATGCAAATTATCACGAAAACAATCAAAACGCGAAAACAAAAAAACAGAACACACGGACGCAGAAGGGAGGGAGGGATATAATAAAGAAGTTGGTGATCCATCCCGGGGTTTTGGGACTTTTTGGGTTTTTGGAACGGGTTTGGACCGGAAACCCCCTGGTAGCCTGGTAAACCCTTACAATATACTTAGTTCCGCGTAGCCGATATGACCTCGTGCCAATAGGCACTAGCTAGGTAATCTTTCTCCAATTAAAATTAACAATGAAAATTATAGATGTAATCACACCGATAAAGTGAAACTGTGGACTTCTATTGCTGCTCAATTCAACCGAACTTCCCGACGACTAAATTTAAATTAAAAACAAAATTAAATGTAGGTTAACTAAACTTAGGAATAAGTGAAAAATATGTAAATTAAAATTAGGTGAGTTTAAGTTAAAGCTTAGGATGTAAAATTTTAAGAGAGAAAAACTTAGGATAAACTGTTTAGGGGCCGTTTAGTTTTCCACTTTCTCACAATAATTTAGAAACTGGAAAACCTGAGTTTAAGGGTTTCGGGACTCGGTAGCCTAGGGAATCTTGAATCGCCAACGCGAACTTTCGCCAGTTCTTGTCAAATGTTAATAAATAAAACGTTTAGCTATATAATTAACCTACGAAATTAAATGGATTCCCTCAGCGAAACATGAAACACAAAGCGGATTTTGTGCTAGTCAAAATTCGATTGAACTGAGAGCCGAACATTACATTTATATTCTTGAAAATATAGATTTTGGTGACTGTAAATAATGAAGTTCGTACAACTTTGCAGCTCAAATAAGGGAGATTTATAACATATAAAAGCATCTGCTGTCTGAGGCTAGGACAAAGTGCTGTAGTTAGCACAATTTACGTCCTAGGCAAAGGACCTCACCCCGACGGACTCAATTACGACATTGGGGCCATAGCTCTTGCAAGTAGCAATCAAATTCAACAAACTGTATCATTCTAGAGGCTCAAATTTGAATTATTTGTCAGCCATATCCACTTTACGTGACTTCGCTAGCTGAATGAGAATTTCTCAATTCCGGTTGTAAATATACGCATAACGTAAATAACTTATTATGCTATATTTGCATTATATAGCCCCATAATGGCGATGTTCCCGCCAATAGTGGCCTCGACGCAGCTACTTAATGTCACTATTCAATCATAACCACAAGCATTTGGGGCCTTGACGAGCGCATGGTGCTCGTATTTTCTCTCTTTTCTCTTTGTTTTAGTTCATCGTAGCTTAAGTTCAGCGGATATGTAGTTTTTTGGTGAATACATTATTTTATAATGCCGTCCTATACTCCAAAGTATTTCTTTTCCAAGAGCTTGGATAAAGCAGCTACTTCGGATTAGGGCCCATGTCACCTTTAGAGGCCGAACGTTAAAACGTTAGAAAAAAGAATAGCTTAGAGCGGGGGGTTCGGGGGGAGGGCAGTCCCCCGACTTAGGCTTAGGCTTAGCACATGGATCATATATAGAGACCATAGCTTAGGCTAAGACTAAGGCTTAGGCTTACTATATCGAGAATGGCATAGCATGCATTTCACTTCAGCCCCTAGAGGTTACATTGGCCCGGATTAGGAACGTTTTGATCAGTAAGCATGATATGCGGACATATTTTGCTTATATATAACAAATTGGCGCTTTTTAAAACTTGCAGGGTAAATACGCTAGCCAAACATTGTGCCGTTTTTTGTCTGAAAATGGGAGAAGTCGATGCCACTGACGTACACAACGAGTTCATGCCGATTAACGAGGTATATCAGACAAGACCATCAAACTCCGCTAGAAAATTCTTCGCTGCCCATAAACGAATGGGCAATAAAATTTACCCCAAAACTGTCATGGTTCTTCGGAACATGGTTATAGTGCCTAACACGGTAGAAAGCGCCAAGCCCAGTTTCTCGGAGTGATCAACACTGATCAAAACATTTAACAGATTCACAATGGGTTTGAAAAGGCATTGAAAAAGATTCCCGGCATCACTCTCAATAGAATTTGAAACAGCAAAAACTATATATTACGAAGAATCAATAAGTTTGCGGAAAAATCATGCAGGAAGCTGTTATAAATGATGAAAATATTCGTTCAAGATTGGTAAAAATTTTAGCTGCAAATTGTAACAACACAGAGTTTTGAAAACACTTACCTATCACCACAGCACCCGAGAGCGCGTGGAGCGTGATTTCGGTAAACTATTGTTGCTTTTTGTCTAATATATTAATATTTGTTTATATATTATATAAATCGCTATCGTTAATTATTATTAAATGGATATCGTTGTAGTTTTATTACTCTCCACCAGGTGGGCGTGAGGGATGACGCTATCACGGATGGGGAACGCATCAACCCCAATGACAAATAAAGCATTCTCCCTGGATCATGTGTAGTACTAGCTCGAAACAATAGCGCGTTGATAGCAGTTAAAGGCTTACGTCTTTCTGAAATAACTCTCACAACCCTAATATGCAAACAACTGTGGTGTCGGATTGATGTTCTGTTGGTTGCAAAACTGCCCGTAAGAAAATCTGATCCGCTTCAATGGATGACCTGGCAATCATATATATATCTTGGAAAATTAGTTCTAACCTACATGGTTCTGAACGTTTGCATAAATGATGCGATTTTCATGCCAAAGTGAACACTGCTCTGTTCTCGACATATTCCCGCACTGGGCAAAAAATAACCGAAATTTTTAAGCTTCTTAAAATTTGTTTTATGCTGTTTAAATGGTTAATATTGGATTAGTTTCACTCAATCAACTGGGTCAGAAGGTACAACGTTATGACATGAACTATACAGGTTTGATTAATTTGCCTTCCAAGAAATTGTTCAAGCTTACCGCTACACTTTGCGGTACGTGGGTTCGGTAAACGGACCTAATAAATAAATTTTCACGATTTCAAATGCCGGGTTAACAACATCAAATGCATAGATATCAGGAAAAACTAAGTATACTACAAGTTATTACAGGTAAACAACACAATACTGGTCCCTATCCAGAATGTCTATAGACTCCGTGACTCCAAGTATAAACGGGACGATTCGCCTTAAGTGATGCATTTCGACTGGCGCTTAAGCTTGCTTCGGATGACGATGGTCGCTTGACTGCGTGACGTCTATCCTCGCGGAAACCAGATGACGTCGTTGTTTGGGTTCACGACGTGACAGTATAAACAGTTAACGGATGCTGACTAATAGTTCCGCAAACACGGCGACACTCAATATTAATAACGATTACAGTTCAACCGTCGGTGAATCGATGAACTATCAGTAGAATGATAATGGCAATGCCAAGTCGATAAATCAATAAATATGCTATGCTCAAACCAATTATCCACAGGGTATAAACACTCGAAAATAAGAATCTATACTGTTTATCGTTAGTCCCAAATACTAGGATGATTCGCCAGGTCCAACAAACTATGGCTGTCAGTCCCTGCATGCAGATTCGATATTCCCATTCAAACTTTCGCCCGTCATCATACACAAATATGGGGATTGCAGATTTAAAACGGAACTCACGCGGCCTGGAAATCGATGCCCTAACAGGCGAAGGTCGCACTAAGCAAAGTTGAGCTAGCTAATTTCTATAGACCCAAGAGCATAGACACAAAGTTTCCAGTGAGCGTGGCCTCCACTAATTTATGTATGAGGCAAAGGATACCAATTGATCCACAATTTTTGCCTTAGTGCCCAAACCAGCTCGGATTCCAAGGCTCTCCGGTGAAACATGTGGTTGCCCTATAAGCACCAGTTTGGCATAAGATGCCATCGGCGGGTTTACCAGAGAGTTCGGTCTGGCCCCTATTTTGGCCCACGTGGCCCGACTGGCATGATGAACCGCCCTAGAGAGGGCAGTTCTTAGGTCTGCTGACAAATCGTAGGGCTGACCCGCCTTTCCCTCATCTCCATGATCCATTTTTGATTTCCACTCTCCTATAGACTCTACGGACACAGGGGCAGGTGATGCAATTAAGCTCCACCAGAGCCGCCCAATGTTCCTGGATACTCGAACACCGGTTGACATGACGTTTGGGTTGTGAAAGTAACATGCTAGTGCTTGCTCGTATCCTGAATACTTCTATCAGTTATATTTAGGAGTTTTTCTTACTTTGTATGTATACTTCGGTTTGTTTAACACTGGTGGGGTTGATAGTACTGTGTTCATGCTTGTTTCCATGAGTGTTCGGGGAGAATGGACACTGGTAGGAATAATATGTTGCTTGGCAGCGAGTTTTCCCCATGGATCGACCTATTTAAACACCGGTGCCTGTGATACCTTAGCAGGTGGGGGTATTTGGTATAACGGGAAGGATTGGCCATAAGGAAATCGAACGCTGGTGGCTGAGAGATTCCCAGATCCTGAAGTAACCTTTTAGATTGGGAATGACACCTAACGTGGTGTGGTGGATAAAAGTCGCCTTTTAATACTCATAGGAATCCTAAAACCTAGGCGCCGTGGATTGCGTCTGTCTATTTTCGGGTCAGGTAAGTTTTTTGAAAGCTCACCCTGAGTGGCCTGCTGTCTAAACCGCGGGTCCCTCCCAAGAGGCTATACTCGGTTTTATCACGTACCCAGAAGAGGTGTCTATGATTTCCCGAACTGTTCACACCAACGAGACTATACCTAAGGGCATCCCTAGAGCTTGTACCGATAGCTTGATCACTTTTGGTTTTCTGGGCAGGTTGTCGTGGGCCTATCTGAATTAGTCCTATAATGGACCAGAGGTAGTTGCAGAAAAATTCGGTAACTTTACGGGTTGCTTGAGACCTTATTCCAGGGCCCACTTCCGTTTCTAAATTTTATTGGGGGTTTCCCTTTTTTGCAAAGCCCGTAATGATTGAACTCGTCGAGTCTTTCCGCATTCCTAGAGATAGACAATGGTTTTATAAAATATGTGGGTTTACTGAATTGTTTCTACACTTTCATGGCAACGCCCTATGTATCTAGAGTTTTCATTGAGGTCCCTGGTCTCCTAGAAAGGACCTGTCTTTACTAATCGCTTGGATCGAAGGAAGACTGCAGACGTTTTACAACTACTGCCGACTTCGACCTGCAACCGTATTTTTGATTTACGATATTGGTATGAGGAATTAAATACCATTTTGTTACGAAAAGATACACATACATGTGCACACGGGTGCAAGACATCGCTCCCCAGCGGATCCTCGCACGCGCTCATCGTTCAAACCGTTTTAGAGCAATATCTAGACATTAAACCTAAATTTATTTTAACAATATTTTGCAATCATTTCGATGCCTTTTATGCTTACTTACCAACGTCACTCGGTCTTTCGGAGAAGTGACGACCAGAGCGTCAGGTGAAAATAAGCACTGAGCCGGTACCTAAATCCTTTTCGTGCATGCCTGCGCAGCATAATACCACACAAAATATGCACGGTGAGCAGCAGTATTAGCAGATGGGACGCAAAGAGAAATTTCAGGGAGGAAGGCGAAGTAGTAAACGAAGGTATAAGCGGGGCCCCTCAGCTGGAATTCTCACCGAGTACAGAAGGATTTTTTGACAAGGCGAAGTCCAACAGGGTCCCGGTAACCTAGGTGTGCTGCACGCTCGAAAAGGACACATAGAAGCAGTTGAGAATTGTAATGAGGTCCAGGTATCACTTGCTGTACTTTCGAGTCAACGAGGCTCAACCCGCATTACGGAAGTTTCCGATCAGGAACACACCCCTACCTCTACCTACGCAGAAACAAGTGCTAGGACTTAGGTTAGGGATTGTGTGGATACGAAAAATTGAACACTGCCCTAGAAAGTTTTCGCTCAAAAATTAGTTTACTAACTCGACTTGTTTGCCATGTTGACATTGCTTCTATCCTGTTCCACGTTCGGTCTTTTGAGGTTACAATCAATGGGAGGAAAAATATATTGCTTGACACCAGTTAGCTTCGGTAGAAGTTTTGTATGCTGTTAACTAAACCGAGAGTCGGCGTGAAATTGGCTTTTACGAGTAGACATAAAATTCCCCTTTTTCGGAAGCTACCGCGCGCTTTTGTTGGACAACAAGGTGCCTCCCCCTTATTTCTCCAATGGGTCACTAAACACTCATTCCTTTCCTCCGACCGTCGGTTGGCTCAGCACAGCAAGCACCGTAAATCCTCCACTTCAATTCCTTCAGAAGACGTTTTGCCCTGAAGCTCTGTCTCTTTCCTATATGTGTAGACGTTCACCTATGCGGGTATGCACAGAAATTACTCCATTTTCCTTTATCCCTCGACTCTCCTTAGTTTGCAGTGCCCAACTATAGGGACGGACGGACAAGCCTTTTCCACATGCTGCTCGGACAGAATAGGCCAACGGAAGGCCAACAGCGAGTACCCAAACTAGTAGCCTAGATATTTCGAGGTCGCATAACTTGGGTCGTTATTGTTTAGAGGCTAACTGCAATCACGGCCCGAGCGCAGCCCGACCTTGTATCATAACCCCTCCCTTCGAACTTTGAGCATAATTTTTTTGTCCCCAAAATGTCACCATAAATATTAACACAATAGGCATCCCCGGTTGTGAGTATGCCCGATTTCCAAACATAAGTTTGTACCCGAAAAGAACTAAAAGCATCCAAAAATTCACCAATCGAGACAAATACCCAACCCTGTGATCGACAATAACGGGCTCGTTGAGAGGACTGGGGGAACCAGACGGCGTTGGAATCAAAAGGTATCCGAGCTTAGCACTCATCAAAAGCTTTTTCAGACCTCAAAGAGCGACATGTGTACATCCTTCTCCCCATGCTGCGTGAAAGGGGAAGCCTCAATCACCTGGAAACATGGAAGGACAGAAGCGCAAAAACCTCTGAAACAAGAAAAACGAACAAACGAAAAGAAACTATTCGCACAACGACAACCGCTCTGTTTGCCACTCATTGCCGATTGGTACCGATGAAGCATCGGACAACAAGCTCACCTCTGTCTAACCACCCCCATCGTTTTCTGCCCCATGATACTCCGTTCTGTTCCTAAAATAAAAAACATTTTAAAATTTTAAAAACAACCCACACACAAGATATAAACAGAATTTTCGTCAATTACTTCTGCAGTATTATAGAGCTGTCACTTTTGCCTCAAAACCACGTACAGATACCAACAAGTAGGCAACATGTTGTAAAAACATATCACAACCGCCGCAGTTTGCGACTAGCCACTGCTTAACAACTATGTTAACAATGATAAAACACTCCCATTGGCCGTTGTCGAGGTCTGGAGAACAAACCATTTTTGGCAGCAACACGGATGATAAACAAACCGGTCTAATTTTCGCGCTCGTCGGAGAAAATTTTCCGAGCAGCCAAATATGCTAAGGCCAGCGCGTTGAGAAATACATAATTTTTTAGTGTGTTGTCTTTTTCAGAGTATTGGGGTGGCGCAGGCGGTCGGGAGCGAGGTCAGGCTTTCGCTCCAGCATGTCTGCTGCTCTTGAGAATAAAATCTATATTTTAATTAAATTGTTAGGACCCAGGAGGCCGTTAGATATGTCTAAAATGAATTTTTGTGGGACCAGGGTTATTCGGGTTACCTACCCAACCGCGGGTTTGTAAGCCCCGAGGACGAATGCAACGAATAGCTGTGCACCCACTAATGGTCCAGAACCCAAAAATTGGGTAGTCTTAAGGTGCTTGGTATCGCCCTGGGCGATTGAATATACGGGGTATATACGCTTAAATAGGACATTTAGGTGAATATTGGTGAATCTTACTTGGAGACGATGGTACTTTTTGGAAGGAAGCCTTAGAGTCCATTACATAGTATTGTACTAGGACCAGTTCTGGCCCTAACGGATCCCAGCTGCACCACCATTTCTTGGCGTGGTGCCTGGACAACCCCGGCTTCCACGACTCCCCGGTGAGCTTCTAGCAGACTTAAGGGAACCGCTTAGCTTAGCAGTCTGCCGGCGGGTTTACCATGGTGTTCGGCCTCGCCGCTATGCTGGCCCACGTATCTAGTAGTATGAAGGTCCCCCTGAGGGAGGGTCAACCCCTAAGCCTGCTCACAGGTATTAAGGCTGATCTGCTTTTCCCTCCTTCTATTCAAATTCTTACAAGTCATGGGTCCCCGCAGCCTAATCTCGTACTCGTGAATCCGGGTCTAATGATGTCCCTGATTAACCTAGTACGGATCTTCTCGTTGGAAATAGCGGCTCTAGGGAACACCTGGGGACTGATGCCAACGCCCTTATCTGATATAAGTAATTTAGTTGAGGCAGTGGACCGAAGTTTAAGGATTTCGCGTGTTCGCGAGATTCTCGGATAATTTTTATTTAGATAGCTTACTTAGTACAGTGTTATGGCCGCGGCCCGATCCTAGAAAATTAACATTTGACCTTCGCCTAAGAAGTTTCTTTCCTTTTTGTCAACTGGTAATGGTAAAGCATATCGCTTAAGTAAGAATAGGACACTCTAACAGTTTATTAATTCCATATAGGCACATATGCAATTCAGATACAAATTTTATACGATGTTACGAACGTGGGTACATCGCAGGATACCCGAAGTAAAAGCAGAGTATATGATGTGAATTTCAATGATTATCACAACAAACTCCCCATCCCCGATTAGGTATCCCTATTAACCGTTGGTTGGCCGTTTTCACGACTAGTGCTTGTACGCTTTTGCTATAACCAATGCTCGCGAACTCTTTCGTGTTCGAGTTTTTTCTTTTTTCTAATTCGAACCGTTTCGGGTTCCGTTTTACAATGTACGTCAATTTCGTGGAGTCTGGAGTCACCTGCGAACATCTTGCGATCATGATGAGTCGGTTTCCTATGACAATTGAAAGGTATTCTGCGCCGGGATAGGATGGGAAGCGAGTGGCCTTACCAAAAATGGCAAGCCAATGCCGCGTCTCCCGAGCGCAAGACGACGTTGCTTGTCTTCCTGTGATTTTAGATATAAGCTTTCGACATGAAAATTGTTCCAACGAAGACCCCTGCCGCGCCTACACGGTAGGGGGTCCGCGCTTGATAACTTGATTAAGCTTTAAAACGGGTTTACTTACAAGAAACTCAGCAGGGTATTGGCTCGACTACGTGGGAGCGGGCTCGGTGAATCTTTAAAACTCGGATTAAACTGTGACGTCGCAACTGACTCCAACCTGTGTCCATTTCGGTTCACTGCAGGGACTCATCCGAGATTTCAAAGTTGGGGGGACCAAGTAAAAAATATTATCAATCACGACCTGGGTTTTGAAGATTTTTTTGCGTACCTGTTTTTACCTAGTAGCCCAAATTATTTATGTATAAAATGACACTGAAACGCAGGAGATATTTCAAAATTTTACAAAAAAATAAAACTTTACATGTACAGCAACAAAATAAAAATGTATACGTCGTCATGATATGACTTTACACATATATAATGTGGATCATTTGCTTAAATTTGCGCATAAATGTCAGAATCTACGGATAAATCGATGTCATTTCTCCACGAATACAATGCTCCTCCACCGATATGTAGATGGTTTCGCAGCTTTCATTGATTTTTTACTGAGTCGTTCATAGCTGAATTACGTCTAGCATCTAGCATTCGCCGATTAAAAAGTATAAAAAATATTCCAGAAGCTCGATGCGTTATAAAACCGTATCAAACATTAATAAAGAGCTGTTAACGAGTTTTTCTTTCTAAAATGTGTTTATATGATTATGATTTATATATCATACGATGAAAACGACAATAAAACTTTGCAGAAAAGCCACTAGTTCTCTGTAAAGATTAATATTCTCTTTCAAAATTCGTCGATGAATTAAACTTAAAACATTAATTAATTAAAATTAAATAATTCAAAATTAAAACTTAAAAATCAGCTTAATAATTATTGGGAAAAGTGACCGAACGTATGCAGTCTGCGGTCATTTTTAGCAACGAAATCATTTCCGACCAAGGCATAGTCAATTCCGAGAGCCGAATGCACCATGATGACGGCGAAACTGTTGAGGCGTTTTTGTGTCATGGTCGATCGCTGCCAAGTTTTCAGCCTTCTGAGCAAGCTGAATGAGCGCTCCGGTGTGCACGTTTTGCAGGCTCAATTGCACTGTTTTTTCATAACTTTTTCATAACGCATATGGTACGCATATAAATACACGCACTTGTTGAAAAATAAACAATCGTTGTGATCGTGTAAAAAAAGAAAACAAATGAATACATTTTGTTTTTTTAAGTTCTTCTATTAGTGCATTATATATACGCCTGTTAAAAATGGAAAATACATACAATGTGTATTGGCATTTTGATATGAAAGGTAGATTTTTCATGGTAGTGGTAAATGGACATGGTTAATATAATGTGGGTTTTTTCAAATTTTTGAACAAAAAAAAGTTGGGGGGATGTCCTCCCAACTTTCAAAGTTGGGGGGACCGGTCCCCCCCGTCCCCCCCCGCGGATGAGTCCCTGGTTCACTGCCTCACCAGGCATTACTCATTCACATTCTGGATCGCAGTCACTTGCAGCACATCGGCTCGGCATAACCACCATGGCGTTCCTTGTCAAAATGGTTTGATTTGAAAACTTAGGGCTGTGTAGACTTTGCATTTTTAAACACCCCGAAAATCTCCCATTGCGCTAAAGCTTGATTGAAACGAGTGGCATAGCGGACGAGGGGTGATGATACGTCACTCCAATCAGAGTGTCCGGATCCACCCGGCGATAGTTATTAATCGTTAAAAGTTGGCGAGGTACTCTACCATGTCAACACAGCGTGAGACCCGTCCGAGGTTTACGGTTGTCGGGTCTTATTCATTTGAAAAACACTCAAGGCATGAACTCGAATTTTGGTGGTTACTTCAGGAGTTTCTTTATGTTGTTTCCGTAAAATCTTATTGTGAGCCAGTCTGCAAATGGCCACGACCGTTTTGAGTGCTGTATTTACTCCACTCTTCAACTGACATGGCTTTTCACTCGGTTAACCTGGAGCCATCCGCGCTTGGCTAAGACGTGAGTCAAAATATTTTACATGTCCAGAAATAGAAAAGGTAGCCTGCAAAGGAACAATAGAGTAGTGTTTCAGAGGGGATAGGGCGGTCCGTGGTTCTTTGGTGTGCTAGAAAGCTCACCCGAACCGCGGAGGCCATAAACTACTTGATCAAAATATTGCGAAGTCCCCTACCGCGTCGACACGGCGTGGGAAACTCGTTTTGCATCGTAGGGTCCGCTACGAATTCTAACCAATGTAATTGGGTAATACGCTAGATTTAAAATGGCCCTTACTAAGAAAATCTCAATCGTCACTCAACTGTGACTCCCGCTGGGGGCTGCCTCCAGGCCAACGCAACCCCTAAAGCAATTTGCTCTCCCGTGTCCCGGTGTCCTTCCCCCTTCCCGTTTGTACCCATTACTCTCCGATTTCTATTCACACCACTTTACTAATAAAATGTTTTCCACCCATCGAGTCTAGAAAATAAAAATTGCTACCGGATGCCTGGGGGGACCAGTCGAGATGCGGCAATTTTTCCAATAGTTTTGAACGCGTGAACGCTGAGATTTCAGGGCTCATGCACTTATGGGCGTGCGAAACATCCGACACTCCAGCCGCCGCAAGGGCAGCCCTTGCCAGTAAATTTCCACAGTACGAAAATACATATAGCAGGACTCTGTACCGCGTATGCGCATCGAGAGATCCTCCTGGAAAAACGAAGAGAAAAAAGAAAGCCAAAGAAAACAAACAAAATTTTCAATATTTCAAAGTAATGAAAACGGCGACAACCGCCCACACAGAAAACGGATCACTGGGTCTGTGCTAAACTCGACTGGCTCCGACGCTGCATTGGGTTATACCTTTTTATACCCTAGTTTACCCCCCCCCCTTCGCCTAGCCCCTCTGATATCCCAAATTTTCGAATTCTGACTTTCAAAACTTATACGACAATATGTTCAGACACAAGCATAGTTGTTGTAAACAGCGAAGAAACATATATATGTAAAAGCTGAAAAGAAAGATGAAAACAACATGACCGACAACGGTCACCAGCTAACACTATGTCGCCTGCTATCAATACATATCCGCGCATATATCCGTGGGGCACTACGACAGCTTTGGCGAAAACATCCTAAACTTCGCGCTGGTCGGCGCGAGGTTCTCAAAAGGAAAATATATACGGGCGCTCAGGGCGCTCGCAACTCCTTACATTTTTAAGTGTTTCTTGCGCTCGCGGAGGAAAGAAAAGGAGTAGACGGCCGGGGGCGGGATCAGGTCCCTATCCTGGCTGGTCGGCTACCGATGAAAATACAATTTTAAATGTAATCCTAATAGGTGTATTAGAAGCCTTTTAACGCGATAAAGATAGAATATTTTGGTACACCAAGAGGGTTATTAGGATCCTGGACGGACCGGTGGGATTAGATGGCCCCGGTTTTCGACGAAATAGTTTATATTATATACCGTGAGGATGTAGAGCTCAAAATTCCGGGAAGTTTTGGTTAATTTGGTCACGGTTTGAGGCTTTAAAAATTGGGTGTTCAAGCACCTAGTAAGAGGTCCACAAGCATTTACGGGTTAGGAATAAGTTGAACCGAATGCAAAATTTTAAGGCCTTAAAATACCTACTAGTGATGTGCTAGTTCTACCTTGCATTTAAATTGACAGAAAAACCGCAAAATTTCGCCTTTAAAACATCTCCATTAGATGAGGTTCCGTTGAAGTTTGTTCATTTTATTTCGCCCCTCAACTCGATTTCGCTTCACGCAACAGATCGGTTGTACGACAGCTGTATGCCAGGATAAGTCTTCGAGAGCTGAATTGCACAGAAAGTTTCATAGTTTCATATTTTTATAACAGTTCCGCATCACATCCCGACCCATCCTGACACGCAGTACAATATTGATATAAACATTTATAACATCCAACTTATTGTTAACTCATCAATTATTACAACAATTTTGGGCGTACGCACCGGGATCGACCTTGTGGCACATAATCAATGACCCCAAAAATAGCATCGTGAACATGTCGCACCTTGTCCCCGGCCCAACCAGGTGCGCAGCCGTTCTCCCTCATACAGCACGATTATTTGTTACACAATAATATTACACCTTTCTTTCCATGGGACCGACCCTATACCACTAGTCGGGATCAAGATTATTCCGTTGTGGTGCGAAAATCACCCCGCGCACATCTGGCGGGCGAAGCATGATTATACAACACATTGTGACAAGGATACAGTTTTATTTTATATTAACAATAAACGATCCACTATGTAACGCTGGGATCACGCTCCACCGTATACTGTCGCCCTTCCGATTGAACTTTATCCTTTTTGTATGTGTTTGGATATCAGTCATAATTCTATAAAAATCGGGCTGTTAAATACATATCTTAAATATTTTTAGATTTATTAAACTCCTTTACTTAGGGTAAAAATAGATTTAGAAGAGAGGTGTATGAAAAATTTCAAATTTGTTGGAAAAGATTTAGCCCTTAATTCTGTGATGTACAGCACTTGAAGTCCTTGAAATTCGCAGTTTGAAAAAATTTTCTTTGAACGTTATGTGTGTTTTGTAAATAATAAATCGAGCAGATAAGTAACATTTCGAAAATAATTCGTAAAGTTTTTTTATAAAATTTTACAATAATGTCGTTGAAAGAGGGTAGAAGGACGACATATACTCTTTATATTCCAGGCAAAAACGTCCTTCTTCCTTATTATTCGGTAATTTAGGAAGTTTCCCTTATGGTTTATAGTATTTTTGAGTATAAGTTTATTTTTATTTTGTCATAAACCTTTTTTGAAAATATACCTTTTTTCCACTTATTTATTTATACAGCACTCTAACAGTTATATAATCACAACATAATAGTAATAATATCTATATACAACCTAGCACGTACTTCCAAGTTAGTTTGGTTTGGTCATCCCAGGAAAAGGTCCGGCTGCAGGTGTGCCTGACCCAGCAGTTCCCTTTAAAATTTTCATGAGGTGAGTGGCGGTTGATTCGTCCATTTGATTTATTTCAAATTCGTTGGAAAAGAGTGGCTCTTATTAATGGTGTGCTTAATTACTGATACCCTACTTGAAACCAGTTACTCTTATTTGGTATGTTTGGCCTAGCGAGGTTATATATCCATCATTCCTATCATTGCTTGTGCGGCTTTCATTGACTGATATGCAAGTATCCGAATAGTAGTCACTCAGTGCTGCGTGCTGGCCCTATAGGAGAGAGCCCCAGTATATTCGGTAGCTGCCTAATGCGTATCGAACTCTCCAGGTAGCCTAGGATAAAATCCGTGCATTAGCAAAATTGGGAGATATTTAGTGGTTGTGTGTGCCGAGGAATTATAAGCCATTATACAAAATGGCAAGGATAAATCCCAAAAGTGATGATCATCTTGTGGTACACTTGCTAGCAACAGGTATAATAAAGTCCTGTTAAATGTTTCGATCTCACCATTTGCTTGCAAGTGGTAGGCCAAACTCATGTGCCTAAATATGCATTGCATTGCTTGGCACAGCTCTTCGAATATTTGTGCGGTAAAAGCACCTCCTCTGTCGTAAAATAGTTTCTCTAGGCGCCACGTACGTATGTACTACCTCTTACAAAAATATGTGGGCGGCTGTACGAGCATCCTGGTGCCTTATTGGTACGGCTATCGCAAGTTTTGTGAACTGAGGTGAGTCGGTTTCCTATGACAATTGAAAGGTATTCTGCGCCGAGATAGTATGGGAAGCGAGTGGCCTTACCAAAAATGGACGACTGCAGGACGACTTGCTTGTCTTCCTATGCTTTTAGATATAAGCTTTCGACATGAAAATTGTAGCAACGAGGACCCTTGCCGCGTCTACATGGTATGGGAGTCCGCGCCTGATAAGTTGATTAAGCTTTAAAACGGGTTTACTTACGAGAAACTCAGCAGAGTACTGGCTCGGCTATGTGGGAGCGGACTCGGTGAACCTTTAAAGCTCGGGTTAAACAATGACGTCTCCGCTTACTCCAACCTGTCTCCATCTCGGTTCACTGCCTCTCCAGGCATTTACTCATTCATATTCTGGATCGCAGTCACTTGAAGCACTTCGGCTCCGCATAACCACCATCGCGTTCCTTGTCAAACTGGTTTGATTTGACAACTTAGGGCTGTAGGCTTTGCATTTTTAAACACCCCCAAAATCTCCCATTGCGCCAAAGCTTTATTGAAACGAGCGGCATTACGCCCGAGGGGTTATGATACGTCACTCCAATGAGAGTGTCTGGATCCACCCGACGATAGTTATTAATCGTTAAAAGTTGGCGAGGTACTCTACCATGTCAAAACGGCGTGAGACCCGTCTGAATTTTACAGTTGTCGGTCTTTACTCATTTGAAAAACACTCAAGGCCTGAACTCGAATTATGGTGGTTACTTCAGGAGTCTCTTTTTGTTATTTCCGCAAAATCTTATTGTGAGGCAGTCTGCAAATGGAAACGTCCTTTTTGAGTGTTGGATTTTACTCCACTCTTCAACTGACATGACTTTTCACTCGGTTGACCTGGAGCCATCTGCGCTTGCCTAAGACGTGAGCCAAGATATTTTACAAGTCCAGAAATAGCAAAGGTAGCCTGCAAAAAATAGAGTAGTGCTCGAGGGGCTAGGGCGGTCCGAGGTTCCTTGGTGTGGCAAAAAGCCCACCTGAACCGCGGAGGCTCTTAACTATTTGATCAAAATATTGCGTAGTCCCCTACCGCGTCTACACGGCGTGGGAAACTCGTTTTGCATCGAAGGGTCCGCTACGAATTCCTAAACTTCGCGCTGGTCGGCGTGAGGTTCTCAAACGGAAAATACATACGGGCGCACAGAGCGCTCGCAACTTCTTACATTTTTAGAGTGTTTCTTGCGCTCGCGGACGAAATAAAAGGAGTAGGCAGCCGGGGGCAGGATCAGGTCTCTGCCCTGGTTGGTCGAATAACTATGAAGATACAACTTTAAATGTAAACCTAATAGATGGCCTATTAGAGTCCTTTAGATAGAAATAGAAAATTTTGGTACGGCAAGAGGGTTATTAGGGTCCTGGGCGGACGGGTGGGAGTAGACACCGGCGGTTTTAGACGAAATAGTTAATATTACATACCGTGGGGGTGTAGAGCTCAAAAGCCCGGGAGGTTTGGGCTAATTTGGTCGCGGGGTTTGAGACTTAAAAAATTGGGTGTTTAAGCGCCTAAAGGGACCACGAGCATTTGACAGAAATACTGCAAAATTTCGGCTTCAAAACAACTCCGTTACATGAAGTTCCACTGAAGTTTGATCATTTTATTTCGCCCCTCAACTCGATTTCGCTTCACTCTACAGATCGGTTCTACGACAGCTTCATGCCAGGATAGGTCTTCGAGATTTGAATTGCAACGAAAGTTTCCAGTTTTAAATTTTTATAAGAGCTCCGCATAACATCTCGACCCATCCTGACACGCAGTACAATATTTATATATACATTTATAATATTCAACTTATTTTTAAGTCCTCAATTATTACAACAATTTTGGGCGTACGCACCGGGATCGACCAGAATTAATAACCCCAAAAATAGTATCGCGAAGATATCGCCCTTTGTCCCCGGCCCATCCGGGTGCGTAGCCGTTCTCGCTCATATAGCACAATTAATTGTTGCACCTTTCTTTCCATGGGACCGACCGGATAACACTAGTCGAGATCAAGATTATTCCATTGTGGTGCGAAAATCACCCCGCACACCTCGGGCGGGTGGAGCGTGATTATACAACACATTGTGGCAAGGATACAGTTTTATTTTATATTAACAATAAACGATCCAATATGTAACGCTGGGATCACGCTAGGCCGATATCCGTCGCGCCTCAGATTGAAATTTATCCCTTTTTGTATTTGTCTGAATATCAGTCAAAATTCTACAAAAAATCGGCTGTTACAGCATATCGATCGCTTTATTCCCTACAATAGTTTAACACTCAAAATTCCGAAGTGAAAACGACGCCGTAGTCAGCATACTTATTATTAGTTCCTATTAGGAAAGCTACAACGTTTCTGGCGGGGTGGGGTCGACTCTTCCTTTGTAAATCCTAAAAATTTATACGCATGTAAAAACAAATAATACTTGACATCATAAAATATAGTTGCTATATTGTACTAGGACCAGTTCTGGCCCTAAGGGATCCCAGCTGCACCACCATTTTTTCTTGTTGTGGTGCCCGGACAACCCCGGCTTCCACGACTCCCCGGTGATCTGCGAGATGACCTAAGGGAACCGCTTAGCTTAGCAGGCCGCCGGCAGGTTAACCAGGGTGTTCGGCCTGGCCCCTGTGCTGGCTCAAGTATCTAGTGGTACGAAGGTCCCCTGTGGGAGAGTCAACCCCTAAGCCTGCTCACAGGTAATAAGGCTGTCTCGCCTTTGCCTCATTCTATTTAAATCCTTAATGGAGGCGCGACTACTTGTTGTAGGCTGGTACATGGGAGCCTAGATCCAACAATAAATTTGGTTGGTTCAGGAAGAAGTTCCCTGCTGAAGTGGTAGCTCGAGGGAACACCTGGAGATCAATCCCCAGGGCCCTTATCTAACGAGAATAAAATTGAACAAAGCCGTGCACCAACTACTAAACTAGCCTAACTACGAATTTCGAGACTAAACCAAAGATTGGATTTGCCATTCGCCGCTGCGGCGGTGCCTTAACGGGTCGCGGAAGTTTCTACTTGGCCTAAATAAGCATTACTTGATCTATGCACCGTCAAAGTACAGTTGATTAAATTTTGGCCTTAGGTTTACCTTCGACTTTTACTTTGAAACATTAATTTAGTCACTTCTCCAGGCACATATCGCCAACCGTGAATTAACACCCTAACACTTTATTGAGTTAAACACAAATTATCATATTCGCATAAATACGCATAATATATATGTACAACAAGACATTCGGGTACCTCGCAGGGCACCCCGTTATGTTCTCAACTGGTGATGTGAATTCCGATAAGGCCCATGAAAGAATATTGTAAAATTTAATTCGGCTTGCGCTTGCATTTTATACCCTGTGGACTGCCTTACCCGCCTGACAGGACGCAGAAATGAACTTTCAAGCTGACCGTTGGTTGACCTCGCCGGTGAAAACACTCTGGACTACCAGGCCCTCCCTTGCAATTAGCCTTCCTTTCCGCGTTTCATGCACGCGGTGAGTGCCAAACCGCGTCCGGACGTCAGCTGCAAGCTACTCGCAGTGGAAATTTACAATCACGAATTTGCTTACGCGTGCGTAGAGTTGGAATAGTAGGGCCTTGTCAAAGGCAAGGCGCTGCCGCGTCACCCGAATTTTGCTTACTTAGCAAAGATTTTCGAATTGATGATTTGGCATGAAAATATGACGCTGTATCGAAACCCACCGTGTCTAAACGGTTTATGGGTCCGCGCCGATAGGCTTTCCTTCACCGAAAAGTTGGGAAGCCATTGATTTGTATCCTCCTCAGGGTCGTCGCTCGTCTAACGGGTGCGATCACGAAGATTTACTTGAAATTCAACTAAATCGAACTCGACCATAGGTTGCAGCTGACTCCATCTCACTTCCTGGTTTATTGAGTTACTCCTCCGGGTGTCCTCGATTTATGTAAAGGTCCGCAGTCATTTGCAGGTGCGAATACGACGCGTGCTGCCGCGTCCCTCAGCAAAATGTTTAGTTTGCGGATCACAAGAAAACAGTGTCGATTTGAGTTAGAAAACACTTCGGACACCCCGTTTGATTAGAACACTAAGTTTGCCAAAACCGTAAAAGTGGGAAAGTAACGCACGAAAGGTCCTGATGCGTCACTCCCTATGGAGCAGCCACATCGACCCGTCGATAGTTATTCCATTGTTAAAAATGCGTGACGGAGAGCTCTACCGTGTCTAAACGGCCTGAGACCCGGCTGGAATTTTAGGGGCTAGTCGATTGAATTTCCATCGGAGAAAAACTGATCTCAGAGTAGAAGTTCGAATTTCTGGGGCTAGCGTCAGAGGTTCCATTCTTAATTTTGTTTGAAATGGTTCTCGCGTGCAAATGACTGCGTCCGTTCCGAGCGGACTGCTCGCTCTGCTTTCCCACTAGCTGGGTCTTTAAGTCGTGTGACCTGGAGTTGTTCTCATAGACTTCCCTATGACTTAGTCTCAACTCAAACCGCTACTTTGAAAGCGAGCGCGGGTAGAGCACGAGTCAAAAGAAGCTCCATGGTCTTTTGGGGGTCGTTTGGAAATTCAGAAGTATTGCATAATGCCAATTTGTGGCGGAGTCCTAAACTGTTTGCTGTACATTATGAAAGTCTTCTACCATGTCCAAACGGCCTGGAAGACTGGTTTTGAACGACCTAATAGAGAACCGATTAAATGAAACGCTCAGGGACAAATGCTCGAACTTTGATGGAGATTCTTACTCATACTCTATTATCTTCTGCCTTAGCGGCTGCCTCCAGGTCAACACGCTACTAGATTTTTCTTTCAGCTCCGGTTTCAACATCTTACCCATCCCGTGTCCCTGTGTCCTTCCCCCTTCCGCGTGTGTATTTCTTATTCCACTTAACCCCGTTGACATCACAAAAACTGCAAGTTGTCGCCCCCGGGTCTAAACAAAAATCGCGACCCGGCGAGCGGGGAACCAGTCGAGGCTTTAAATTTAGCGAGCGAATTTAGCGTGCAAACTTTGATTTTGTCGGGGCTGCACTTACGGGAGAACGGAGCATCCGTCGGACGCACCCGCACCCGCAAGGGCGACCCCAGCTAACTAATTTTGAACGCCGAAAACTCGCCAGGGGCAACTCCGTCCCGTTTCTACACGGTAAGAGACACTCCTGGGAAAAGACAAACGAAAAACGAAAGAAGCCTAAATCATTAAACCCTTTTAAACGAATCGGCGACAACCGCCCTACAAAAGAAAACAGACCACTTGGTCTGCGCTAAACTAGACTGGCTCCGACGCTGCATCGGGCCTATTTCTGTTATACCAGTGTCTCTACCCCCTTCTCCGTGTGTCTTTTGCTGTCCCCCGAAATGGAAAGAAATCAATATTTCCACTTTGCCAAACTACAAACGTAAAACAACGAGTGATCTACAAGCTATATCTAGGCGGCCAACAAATATATATGTAACAGGGCCGCTTCGGCCCTGTCACGAGCATTCCAGGACTTTAGTACTCGAAATCGTACCGGGACGCGCTGGCACACGGCCGTTTGTATATAAAGGGGTCGTACCGTACTCATGAAACCTTCGGTATAAAATATCACCAATGTCATTTATAACAATGATCAGTTTTG